>JBAMYA010044417.1:0-12495 GCA_037176975.1 Arrhamphus sclerolepis
GGTTTCTCAAGCGCCTAGAGATGACTTGTCGTAAATAGGCGCTATATAAATAAATTGAATTGAATTGAATTGAATTTGTAAATGGCCACCTCAGTTCCTAAGAGAGGAAGTCCAAGTCTTTAACTGTTGATGCTCAAACAAACTGCGTCTCAGCTCTGTCATCGCTGCGTAGAACCCTCTCAGAGAATCTACAAGGATAGACTGATCTGAATGGCTCCTTTTAGGCATGTTTAATGAGCTCCAACAGAAGGTCCTTCTGAGCAAGTCATGTCTTCAAAAAGTCTCAAATGCAATGCATTTCTGCCACCTAGTGGATAGAAACAGCACCCATTTTGTGATACTTGGGTAGCTTCTATAGCCGTAAACGTGTGCAGTTCTAACTCAAAACTGCTTTGATTCACATCCTTTAGATCCCTAACCAAACTTTCCTTCCCTCACTATCTAAAAATGAACTTAATTTTCTTTTTGACCTCTGAATTTTCCTTTACTGTTCTCACGCTTGTGTGACATAATCAAAGTATGTGTACAGTAAACTGAATGCTGCTTATTTGTGAAAATTTGAAGATAGAGGATTAAAAAAAAGTGTATCTTAGTTGTATAAAAGTTTACACAAACGAGTGCTTTTTACTGATCTTACCATATTCCAAATTTAAGATAATAATCATGAAGTTACCTTTTGTGATGATTGCTTATTGTATGTTTTAGTTGTTGTTTTTTTGTCAGAATAAAATATGGACTAATAAAAAGTGTAATAACAAACAAAAACAACAACAACAAAAAAAAAACATATCCCTCTAATAATGATTAATTTAAGAATATGGACATAAATTACATGCTACTATACATTTATACCATTTACAACATTCAGGAGTTGTAAATGGTATTAAAAAACAAAACAAAATAGTGATAATAATGAAATGCAAGAAGCTCTTAAATATGAAACATAGGTGACAAGTAAACTCTGACGTACTAGCAACCAGCATGTGCAAACATCAGCTAAACATTTATGCACTGTATGTGTCTGTGAGTTCATTTCTTGAAATCTTAAATGCAAGCAAAAAGGTTTTCAGGTATTCTTTCAAATCTGCAAAGAGTTGACATGATTTTTATAAGCACTTCACTCTCATTAATAGCTTGATGCACAACACATGGAGGCTGTGACATTTTTGACATTTTGACAAAATACATCTAAAATCCTGGCACAAATGCAGACTCGTTAATTTTGTCTGCACACATGTAAAGACGTGTGCAATGTTTCAATTTATGAAGGGCTGACATGAAATGGCTTGTAAATGTTTATCAAATCCTCACTGGATTTACATAAAAGCACATAAACAGAGCTGGTATACAGGCTAAATCACACATCTGAATACACAACTGGGTTTGCTGGCGTTATTTAAATCCTCACAGACAAATGTTCTACCTTTGTGGAAAATTCAAATCAGGTCAAACAAATGAACTTCTGAATTTAAATGGGGATTCTAAAATTTCACTGATGGCTAAGGGGGTTTATCTTTCGTCGTACCCCGAGGTTTGAACTACTATTATAGCAACACATATGTGTTTAATAATGAATTTTATTTATGGGCGCCTTTCTAGACACTCAAGGTCACCAACGAGGTTATAAAAAAAGCAAAACATTAAGAAGGGATGTGGTCATTCTGATGCCAGGGGTGCAACAAGTTCAGAGGGAGAAGGCCTGCCTAAAAAGATGCATTTTTAAATGTGATTTAAAAATGGTAATGGAAGTAAAGTCCTGGATGTCACGTGAGAGGGAATTCCAAAGGATGGGGGCTAAATGCTCTTGACCCCATGGTAACCAGATGAGCAGATTAGAGGATGAGGTGGACGGAGGAAGAAGCCCTGAAAGATCGGGCAGGTGTTAGACAGATCTTGTAAATGATGGGATGTTGGATGGGGAGCCAATGAAGTTGCTGCAGAACAGGTATTATGTGACTAATTTCAGTGTTGGATGGTGCGAGAAACAGGCGCAGACAAGAAATATTGCGTCAATAAAGGTATGCTGATCGAGTGACATTATTCACATATAGAACGGAAAGACAAGGTGCTGTCCATAATGAGACCCAGACTCTTCACCTGGAGGGAGGGGGAAACTGATGCCTTGTCAATGGAGAAGGAAAAATAATTAGGTTTTGGGAGACCCAGTATTCGATTTCCTGAAGGCAATCAGAAGGGGGGGGGGGGGTAATAATATAGGATACAGTTTAAGAGATGACAGTAAATTTATTTTGCCAAAAGTTAGTCAGTTTCCCCAACAGCTGCAGCGGTACCCAGTATGGCCTTTGTAGGATGGGTCGGTTGTCCTTCAACGAATGACATACTGGGTGACTGAGGTCTGGCCTGACCTTGCTCCAAACAAGGTTGGCACCTCCTGGAACACCTGCTGCACTTGTGATGCTTGGTCCAGTGTGAGATGCGCCAGCTCGGGTGTGACAGTCTGGGCGAAGGTGTCCCAGCTTGGATTCTCTTCGTCTAACTCATCACTTTTCACCACCAAGCCAGCTGTCACATTTGGGATCTGAGGTTCCTTCCATTCCTTTAAAAAGTTGACGTAGTAGGTCTGTTTTTGTTTCTTTTTATCAGGATGATGTACTTCATGGGTCACCTGACCCATCTTCCAGGTGATGACGTACGGGCCTTGCCATTTGGACAGGAGCTTGCTGGTGTAGGATGGGAGGAGTAAGAGCACCTTCTGCTTCGGTGTGAAGTCACGCTGTCGTGCCTGCTGGTCATACCAGGTCTTTTGTGCTTGTAGCGTCTCCTGTAGGTTAATCTCTGCAAATTTCTGGGAATTTTGTGGGACCCATGACATGATGTTACTTCCCGGGTTGGCTGGCGGAAGCAGCAACTCAGCTCTAAAGCGCAGATAACGTGTACACCCATTAAGCCTTCGCATAAAAGTCAGATGTTCATTCTACTTTTAGTGTATTATTGTTGTGTCGTGTGCATAGACTGGTCTCCATGATGGTACTCCGTCACACTAAGTCTATAAAAACCTGGAAGGAATTAAGATGGCTGCTGCATTAGCATTTGCTGTCTTTGCATACATTTAGCGTCAAGAGGGCAGTACATCCTGCCTGTAATATACATAGAAATTCTTTGGTGCTGCGTTGAAGCATCTCACTCGAGGGAGGCCCCTGTGTAAGTTCTGAAAATTCTCAAGTTCGTCGTCCCTGGCGATGGAGATGTGCCAGCAGCCCAGAGCCCGTGAAACTACCCTGGACCACCACTAAAGGAAACCCATCTCCATGACCTGAGGGTTGGAGTCCACTAGAGCAGTGGAGCTTCCTGCAGTAATACTGATCAAGTTTTGACACTCTTGTATTTTTGATGTAAAAATGTCATGGTTAATATTCTTTATACATGATTCTTGTGTAAATGGTGGACATTTGCACAATCATTAAACTGTATATTTACATTTTTGGATAGAAGGCTGGTGGTTACATTGACAGTGTCTCTGTGTTCAAACATCCGTGCATATTAATCTGGGAAGGAAATTTGCCTAGCGCAGTAAACAGTATAGGGTATCATAGATTCTGCTTGCGCACACCCCTATTCTGCATGCAAAAATACCGAAGCTAATACACAAAAACACAAACTATCGTTTCAACTGGAGCAGATATTCTTACAAAGCAGCACGGTAACTTTGTTTACGGCAAGTAAAGTGTTCAGAGTCGTCAGCTGCTGAAACGGTGAGTTTCTTATTTGAACCTTATAATGGGAGAATGTATATGTTGGATAGTTTTAAAACTTTACTTCTGTATTTTTATGCATTTGCCGGGTTTGATTTCGTGCTTTGTTTGATTTTAAAGTCTGTCAGTGATAGTTATGTATCCGAAGTACTTGATTTTTTTAAATGCACAATTTGAAAGCCTTAGCTATGTTACAGGAATAAAGTACATAAAAATGTGAAATACATAAAATGGTTCAATGAGACAGTAATAAGCCTTAATTCAAGAGTTAGTAACAATCACAAAGAGAAAGCTTGCAGAAATATTGAGTGCATGATGAGAGAAGCCAGTCATGATTTACTTATAATTCAGAATCTGATACATTTAAAATTCTTTACTAATACTTCCGCATGCTTAACATACTTACACTGCCTTGCAAAATAAAGAAAAAACCATAATGCAGCAATCATTATCTGTTGTTTACATTATGTTTTACAGATGAACAAATGTTTTCTTCAAAAGCAATATCTTGTGCACAGGCCTGAAACAGTGCACTTTATACCACATTTGCAGAAATATAACTGCACTATGTGCACAGTTATACAAATCACAATCACAATAAATTAAAACAAAAATGTATTTTTCAGCTTGAATGTTGAACAATGAAAGAGAGCGAGCTCAGTGACTTCTAAATTTTTCATTTAACTTTAACCAGCTCTTAATTATATCACAGTCCAGATTCTGAGGATTGTGCAGCATTTTCATTCGCGTTCCTTTTTTCAAAGTGCAGCAGCAGGAGGAGGAGTTGCCTTCTTCTCCATCCTCAGATTCGTAGCTGCCTAACTGGACACTTTTATGTTCAGACAACTAAGAGAACGTGAACATAAGCGTTCCAGACTGTCTTTAAATGCACCTTTATGACTGGATCAGACTCCTTCCTGGAATGTCTAGTACTGACCACGTTCAGCTCGAAGAACCGTAGACTCTGACCTGCCAGTTCTGGACGACATTTAGGGATCTAAACTTCTCTCTCATGCCTTACGCATTATAAATGACCCAAGTGCTCACCCTGCTGTCAAGATATGTGACCTTCTTCCATCGGGAAAATGATACCGATTGATTAGATTTTTCGAGTTTATTCCCACAAGTCTGACCAAAAGTACTTTGAACCACTTCATGCATTTTAATGGAGAAAACTGTCTTTTATTTGTTATTTATTATTACTATTTTTTAAATAGTGTTTTAATGTTTTTTGTTGCAATGTGTCACAGTTGTTTTAACCTGTGTCTTCATGGTTGTCTGTTAAATGTTGACCAGCTGTTTGCAGCTGTTTTCCAATGTGGCGATAGACTTATATTAAGCAATGAGCTGTACAGTGATTCAGTATCCAATCTATAGTCAATATTTCTGATGTGATGTAGTATACTACTTTTATCAAGGTCCCAAAGTACAATGTTAGCATATAGTATATTAATAATATATATTATAGCTGTAAAATGAACATCGAAACATCACAAGAACACCTGTATTTCCATTTAGATAATCTGATGATTTATTCTTCCTTTTCTCCTTCTCTTTTTCAGCATCTTCCTCTTCATTCTCCACAGTTATGCTAAACTCCTCCTCCTCCTTTAACACCTCTCACCTCAACCCTCCCCTCCCTTTCTCCCCCACCATCCATGAGCTCATGCAGAGGTGCTTGACCTCAAGAGTGGGTTCTTTCAGCATCACTGCCATTGCCATCATGGTCATCATTGTTCTCCTCCCTCTCTGTATCTATGTCCTCAACCTGGGTTGCCAGCGGCGACGTCAGCAGCATTCAGCTGTGACGGTGAACCACTCTGACGTCTTTACCTACCACATGGTCGTCATAGAGCTAATGAACGTTGTGGGCTCCATCCTTTCCTGTGGTGGTGTCCATGCTCACATCCCAGTCATGGTGTTGCTTGGTGTCTACCTGTTCTCCGTCGTCTTATGCGCTCAGATTTTATTTCATGTCCTGACCTGTGTGGAACGTTACCTGGCCGTCGTTCACCCCATTACCTACATAGCCTTGAGGAACACCAAGGGCATCGTAATCAGGAACATCATCATTGTGTTCTTCTGGCTTCTGTCGTTCTGTGGGACAGGTGTCATGTCGCTGGCAAGCCACACCGTCATCACCATTACCTCTTTCTGCATCGTAACCTTTGCTTTGATCGTTATCTCTTTCTGCAGCGTTTCTGTTCTCTGTGTTCTGATTCGTCGAGGGCCAGGGGAAGGGGGCGGGGACAAACAGAGGGTTGACCAATCAAAGCTGAGGGCATTTCATACCATCATGGCCATACTGGGAGTTCTGGTTTTGAGGTTTGTGGGGAACATTTCTACCAACATTCTCTATGACTCCGAACAGTTGGGGGAGGCGGAGCGATGCGCCGTGTGGCTGTCTGAATTCTGGTTCACATTTCCCAGCAGCCTCGTGTTGCCTCTGCTCTTCCTACACAGAGCAGGAAAACTGCCATGTTGTCAGCAGACCCAGATGTCAGACAAAGATCGACAATAGAGGCTTTTTACTTCTCACTGGTTGATTTAAAATCGATGCTCACACAGTGAAGGCCAACCTTTGAGTTTGTAAAGCAGGACATAGAAGCGGAATTGCTTGAATATTTGCACATTTTACTGTAAATAATGCAGCAAATACACTACCAGTCCAACATTTTAGAAAAGCCCAATTTTTCTCCTTTTTGTGCTGAAAGCTATGAAGTTTAATGTCTCATTATACTCTAAAATGAAACCACTGATCAAATATATGGAAGGACCACTGAGGAAAAAAAAATATTCTGAGAAAAAAGTCAGAATTACGACTTTAATTTCAGAATTCTGAGAAAAGAAAGTCAGAATGCAGAGTTCTGAAAAAAAAGTCAGAATTCTGATTTAATCTCAGAATTCTGAGATTAAGGTCAGAATTCTGACTTTTTCTCTCAGAATTTTACTTTTTGTTTTTGTGAGTGGCTCTTATACTCTTCTGTGTGTCCAAAGTCAAAAAAATAAAAAAAATCATAGAATCAATTTATAAACTATAAACTTGTAACTCAAAGTAACCACCTTTGGTAGCTTTAACAGCTGAACACACTCGATTCTTTCTACAACGGAAATCAAATATTCTTCAGAAAGATCTTCCCAACTTTGTTTGCAGAAGGTCCCATTAATGTGTGGCCCTTGGAAGTTGCTTTGCTTGGATCCCTGAAAAATGCTTTTTTTTGGTATGATAATGAAATGTACATTATTTTGCAGTTCTGGGTAACTACCTTTTTTGTTAACCTCTGGAAGTTCACTCGTTACCTTGATACCATTTTGACATATTAATTGGACAGATGAGACTGTTGTAAAATTAATAAAACACTGGGAATTTTTTTTTCACCCTTTTGACTAGTGCATGTTGAAATTTATGATTATGAACGTGGCTCTTCATGTTACATTACAAATGTAAAAAGAAAACAGTCAAAAATATTAGTTTTTGTATTATTGGTTTTAACAGGAGCAACAAAAAAATGATGTAAAGACATAAACTCCATAGAAAAAAAGTGTCAATTTTTTTTAAAATATAACCTTTAAGTATGTGAGGGAAACAAAAACCAAAGAGTGAACAAAGTAGACAAAACTATTTGACACAAAGTCCTTATTGTCATGCGACTGCTTTTAATCCTGCTTGTTGTGATTTTATCTCAAACATCCACTGTTTCATTTGAAAATGTTCCACATGCTGATAAATGCTGGAATGCAGGAGGCTGAACTACTGTTAGAATTTAAGAAACAAAAACAAAACAAAAAGTACATATTTAAGATTTGCAGTAGAAGGGTTTTGAATATTTTTGAGCTGATTTTACCATTTTACAATGTACCAATATGATCATGTTTAAAAATGGTTAAATATTATGTTTCTAATGCTTTAGTTTTGGTTTGCTGGACATTTAAATGTAGAAACGTGTGTTATTTTGCTTAATGTGATGGCAGAGCAGCTGTTTGTTCAATTCTTAGAAGCATTTTCATGATGCTGGATGCTTTTGTTTCATATACATGTGAGCCTGCTGACGACAACTTAAATCATCAAAAAAGTGAATTTTAAAACGCACCTCAAAAACCTGGAACAGGCTGACGTTTATCTTTGCGTGTCCCTGCGTATTTAGGAAGAGACTCAACAGTTCACCAATTAAATTCAAAATAAGACTTTCATGAAATGCTAAAATATTTAATTTTCAACATTCAGTGTACTTTCTGTGTTTTATTGTGAATAAAATCAAGACTTATGAGACTTGCAATTCTTGCAATTCTATTTTTTATTTACATGTTATACAGCATCCGCTTGGTTTTTTTTTGTTTTTAAATTGGAATTGTATTTCATACAGATGGGGATAGATTTATTCATCCCAAAGTAGATCTCATCAGTGTGATTGACAGAAGCCTGCTCAGCTCTGTGCACACATCAGAGCCTTTCTTTCTCACCAGCTTGTCCAGACCAACCAGCAACATCCCACCTCCAGATTGAAGCAGTTTCAGAAAGTCCATTTTGTTGCAGTTCCTCCATTACCACTAGGTGCTGTTGGTGCTGTCTCCAAAAAAAGATCAAATGCCCCATTGACTCCCGTATTAAAAGTGACAACTTTCCAGCAGAATTAAACATATTTATAGCCTGCTACAAGAATCAGTTTTGGTCTCTATAGTTAGTTATATGCATGACAACTGTACCGGGGGGAATTTTATGTACCACGTCAGATAAATTTGTGCTAATTAATAACGCTGACCTATCAGATGCGTGGATTCATTTGATGTATTTGAAAGAGAGCTGGCCATTGGCTGGCTGTTGGCTCGTACAGCAGCTCAAGTATAATAATGTAGAATAAAAATTAATTCAGTAATTTTTAATTTTGTGGTATTTTCAGATCCTTACTCTTGTTTTACTGAATTTGTGTTTTTTTCTTTTTTGCTTTTACTATCAGTTGTTTTATTTTAGACAAGAATAGGCCCTTTCATCTTGTTAAAGCATGTGGCATGGTTATAGGCACGACAAGTAATGAGTATGACCTGTACAGCACTGGAACCTTGAAAAAAGCCAGATGTGTTCTACGCGGGTTAGCTTTTAGCTTAGCTGCTAGCCCCGCTCGACCCGCCCACTTCTTTCTATTGCATCACCCATGTCTCCTCTGCTTATAGATACTGGTACAAGGCTTTATAGACGGCTCGATGTGGTCGGTGCAACAGTGCAAGGCTACGAAGAAGGTTGCATCTACAAAATCTAAAATGTTAAATTGGCCTCAACCTAGTATTACCCGACGTCACATGCTGGTTTGTAGTAACTACATTGCCAATAGCCCTTTTTTTTTTTCTGCGCTATCACAACCCAGTGCAGCCCACAGTCAAACAGTGCAGTTTCATCTTTGTTGAGAGAGGTCTGGAGATCATTGCTCAAACTGTTTCCCCTTGACACACGGAAGTTGAATTCCATTTCATACATGGACGGGGAAATGTCTTGAAAATCTCTGTTGGCATCACCCAGTTTAAGGGCGCATTCACAACAGCCCTGTTTGGTCCGCTTTAAATGAACTGGACTTTGCTGTTCGCTTAGGGAGATGTGAATGTGCAATCAGACTCTGATGTGGACCAAAGAAAGCAAACTCTGGTCTGCCTAAAACATAGGTCTTGGTTCACTTCAAACAACCCAAATGCAGGAGCAGATTGAAACACAGGGCATTGTGAGTAAACACAGCATGGACACAAACACAAACATCCTCAACAGTGTGCGACGTTGTCTATTTATTATGCTGAGCTCATTGTTGCAGTGTATGTGTGCATAATATAAAATTAAAAACCCAAGACCACTTGAATCGGATGCAGCTCCATGTTCAGTTTATGTGGCAGAAACAGAAGTTGTCCTGCATTAACCAACAGGTGAGTGATGTTTCTTGTTCATTGTTTGTCTTCGTTTCTTCCTCAGTAATTCTTGATGCAGCGCCACCAAAGGAGGGGAATACGTTATTTGAAATGTTCAGTTAATTTTTCAAAGTTTATTAAAGTGACAACCCCAATCGAACCGAGTCACCAATTGAACTATTTCTCATGGCCTGCCAGTGGCCTTCCTGATCTTTTCCTTTTGGTCTGGGCGGAGCCTTGGATCTCCACCTCCTGCACACCTGAGGCTCATTCTGTTGTCATCACCACCTCTCTATAAAGCCTTGGAGATCCAAACACTGATCACCGGATTGTCTGTGTTACCATGTGGTAGCTATGCCAAAGGCCAGCCTGACCACATTATTAACTCACCTGAACTGTGATATTTATTCTGCTAACTTGTTCTTTGCATCCAGGCCCTGCCTGCATTGTGTGCAAATAAACAGCAACATCCGACTAACCTTTGTGTTCTGCATTTGGGTCCTCTCTCTGAGCTTAACACTATTAGAAGGGAAGGAACCCCAAGAGAGACGGTGGATCAGAAATATCAGTCCTGGGGTTGTTTGGATTACATCCTAAACAGCTCTGAGCAGCCCAGACTCCCTTACATTTGTAGTTGTGTATCGGGTCTTTCATTAAGTATCGGTTTTACTAAGCAGTGCAAATTGGCAGTATAAATGCTTCCATCTCTACCGTTCAGTAGTGCTCTGCTCTGTGCTGTTCTTTTGGGCCTTCAGCCTTTCTTTCTCCACACTCAGGGCACTTTTGTAAAAGAGATCTTTGATCTCAAGGAGTTTTTATCCTGGTTAAATAAGGGTTGAATGAATGAATTTAACTTGGTGCTGCTACACTGCTGTTATAGCTCCAATAGTCTACACTTTCCTGTTAAAGCACTTTTACACCCCCTTTTTTTCTTTCACGTTATACCGTATAGCCTAGACTAGCATAAGCTCTATCGGTCATGGCTTCTCCCTCTGTCTCTCCAGCTTTCTCCTGCTCGTCCTGTCTCATGTTTAGTCATTCAAATACCACTACTGCCTCCTTTACCAATAGTGGTATTTGTGTTAAGTGTAGTTTAGTTATTTCCCTGGAGAAGAGGCTTAGCAATCTGGAAGTGTGGCTCCACACCATGGAAGCTAAGACAATAGCGCCTGTAGTCTACCACACCCCATTAGTCAGTGCGGACCGCTCTGAGGCTAGGGCTCCTGCTAGCCCCCCAGCAGCTCCCATGCAGCTGGGAAGTCAGGATGGCTGGGTGACTGCGCGGAACAAGAAGTGTAGCTCTAAATGACATATACAGTCGCACATTATCATTTAGTCATTGGTTGTCACGATGGTGTCCAACAAAGCCTAGTTAATAATTGACACACGTTCTGGGGAAGACCTGGTCTGAATAGGAGAGACGGCATTCATTCCACTTTGGATGGAGCTCCCATGTTCTTATCCACTAATTTGGTCAAGTTTATTGATAGTCCTAAACCTTGACAATCCAGAGTCTAGGCCAGGAGGCAGAGTTGTCATCCTAAACTCTTCTCTGTGCTTCAGTTAGAGCAGTCACCCGACCACTACCCCATTGATTCTTTGTCTCCTCCACATCCAAATCTGAAAAATCTGAATCTAATGATGTGACTCCTAATCTACCTCCCATAAACTTGACCGAAGACAGAAACATGGTGATCAACTGTGGTTTGTTAAATATTAGATCTCTTCCCTCTAAAGCTCTTTTGGTAAATGATCTGATCTCTGATCACCAGTTTGACCTTCTCTGTCTTACAGAAACTTGGCTTCAGCAAGATGATTATATTAGTCTGAATGAATCGGCTCCACCTACTCATACTTATTATCATATTCTTAGAAACACAGGCCGTGGGGGCGGAGTAGGGGCAGTTTATAATTACGATTTATAGTTTTGATTCATTTGAAAACCTGCTGTCAGTTTATACCTGCCAGGCTCCAAGTCACCAGCACCAATTTTCTTGGCTATTGTTTACTGTCCTCCTGGTCCTTATTCACAATTTCTTTCTGATATCTCAGACTTCATTTCCAATCTAGTTCTCCAGGCAGATAAGGTCAATAAAGTTGGTGATTTCAGCATCCATGTGGATGTGGAGAGTAACAGCCTTAGCTCTAGTTTTACTGCTCTAGTTGACTAAGTTGGATTCAGTCAACATGTGGAGGGAACCATTCACTGCTGCAACCATAAGCTGGACTTGGTTCTGACTTGTGGAACTGAAGTCGAGTACTTAACAATCGTCTCCCCAAACCAAGTTCTACCCGGCCATTCTTTAATCTCTTTTCAGTTTACTTGCCCCAATATTGCTAGATGCAATAAAAAGATCTGTTACAATAGAGACCTTTCTGACAGTTCTGTCATTAAGTTCAAGGAAGAAATTCCTGCTCTGCTTGGACACTGTTTCTCCTTTGAGAAGAAAAGTAGTCAATCCTAGAAAGTCTGCGCCCTGGTATAATGCAAGAGTCTGTAGGTCTAGAAAGGGTGGAAGACCTTTCAGGTATCAGGCTCCTCTTTTATTCAATCCACACCCAACCTCAATCCAGGAGACAGACTTCCTCTCTACATTTAAGGCTGGAGTTAAGATATTCCTCTTTGATAAGATAGATAGTCTCTTAGACCACCTCCTAGTTAAGCTGGTATAGGCCTAGGCTGCTGGGGGAGAGTACTCTGGACACTTAGCATCTGCCCTATTTTAGTTCCAGACTGACCTGACTCATTTAATGGTATAAACATTGTCTATCTTCCATAGTTTCACTCTCTTCTCTCTTCTCCTTTTTCAGGCGGTCTCATGGTGATGCTCTGGTGGTGATGCCGTCGTGGTGAAGCTGCCGTTCAACTACACCTGTCGATTGGATGCTGCTGTTG
>JBAMYA010044418.1:0-12494 GCA_037176975.1 Arrhamphus sclerolepis
GATACTTAAGTGTCACGGTTTTTTATTGAAATTAATTACAAACATTTGTTCAAACTCAAAGTTTTTAAATTAAGTGTTGCTGAAACAGCAAATAATGAATAAATAAATCTGATGGAGAAGGATTATACTTAACATTAACAACCAAAGTTGTTCCAAACACCAGATGTGAATGATGATGGAGGAGCTTTGCTTTCAGGTCCAGGTGAGGCAGCAGCCATGTTGCAACAAGTTAAAAGCTTTTTACACCCATAATAATAACAATCCACCTGGTCCTTATTCTCTTTTTTGATCAATAAATGGCTGAAGAAATGCCTTCTAAGTTCATTCTTTTGCCCATTTTTTCAGGATGAATTCAACTTTCAAAATCTCTCAATGAATTGTAATTTTTATGTTATAGATGCTTCAAACTGTGTGAGAAAAAAATAAAATAAAACAATGACACTGGATCCGGACTGAACTTTCAATAGGTTTTTGTCTTTATAAAATTGTAGACGACCAGATCTAAAACTTTTGAGATGATTTATTTCAATTACAATACAACAACACGCAGTTTTGTTTGCCCAGACCTTGTCATTTCACTTATACTCCTTTACAAAAGTCCAGAAATGAACAGACGTTTTTCTCAGAAATATTTCACTCCAGAGGGACCTTTTCCCTGTCTCCCTTTTTGTTATGGGATGCTTCTTTGTGTTTTCACACAATACTATGACTACCTCTATGTCCAAAAAAAAAAAAGACTCCAGGTGCTAATGAGAGGTAGTTGACCTCTCACATTACCTTGAGAATATGACAAAAAGACCCTCAAAACTACAAGAAAAAACACTGATACTGGTATTTACAAAAATGAAAATACAATATACAAAGAAGACGCCACGAAAACACCTCTAAACATTCACTATTTGCACTCTCGCTCATTCTCTGTCTCATCTTCCTCACACTGCTGAACAACTCAACACAGTTCAGGGACTGCTGCCTTTACTGTAATGTACTGCAATGTACCGTAATGTACCGTAATGTACCGCAATGAGCCGCAATGAGCCGTAATGAGCCGCAATGAGCTGTAATGTACCATAATGTACCGTAATGTACCGTAATGTACCGCAATGAGCCGTAATGAGCCGCAATGAGCTTTAATGTACCATAATGTACCGTAATGTACCACAATGTGCCGCAATGCACCGTAATGAGCCGCAATGCACCATAAAGCACCGTAAAGGACCATAATGTACCGTAATGGACTGTAATGCACCATAATGGACCGTAATGCACCGTAACGTACCGTTATGCACCGTAATGTAACATAATGCACCACAATGCAGTGGAATGCACCGCAATGTACCGCAATGTGCCGTAATGCACCGTAATGCACCGTAATGTACCGCAATGCACCATAATGAGCCGTAAAGAACCGTAATGTATCGTAATGCACCGTAATGCACCGTAAAGGACCATAATGTATTGTAATGAACCGCAATGCACCGTAGTGCACCGCAATGCACCGCAGTGCACCGTAGTGCACCGTAATGTACCGTAGTGCAATGTAATGTAGCGTAGGCTATATCAGCGCAAAGCTGCGCTTCTCAGCTTTTAGAATCTGTTGGAATTACGCCGACAGCGCAAACAGTCCAAGAGGTAGGTAATTTGATAAATGGTTGTCATTACCTGTCGCCAGTGACAGCCCCGTGTAGATGTAGCTGGGCTCACTTATGCTTGAATGACTGCATGTGGGAGGCGCTCAGTGGATCTGCGCTCAACTATGCAACCTAGGCTGTGTAGTCGAGCGCAGATCCACTGAGTTTTCAAAACAGTGTATTGTCAGAAGAGAAGTTGATAAAATAAATTTAAAATTCTGTATTGTTCAATACTAGTGTGTACCAAAACGAGAGTACTGTGTCAAACAGTTCAATACAGACACATGGATTGTTGCACCCCTAATATATGTGTGTGTATATGTATTTATATGTGTGTGTGTGTGTATTATGTCATAAAACCTCAAATTTCACAAAAATTACAACCTTCATCATAAAATTTTGACTTTTGTACTAAAATCTTGTAAAATTACCAATTCTGCAAGATTGAAGACTTTTTCATCATACAAATCTTTAATTTTTAACTTCAATTTTTTTATTTGGAAAATGTCAACATTTTGCAGCATTTTGGCATAAAATTACAATAGTTAATTGCAATAGTTAATTATAATTATTTTTCTATTATCTTGATAAGCTTTTTTTTCATAAAATCCTTTGAAAACGTTTGCTAAATCATGACTTTTCTACATAAAGCAGCTGCTCTCCACCTCAGTTATTTTGCTTATTGATGTCAGTACTGAATCAAACTGTTCTTGCATTTAAATTTCCTCACAAACGTTCTTGTTAACACATTTATTTTTGTTTTCTTTGCCCGCTCAGATTAAATGAAGTTGTGGTATGATATGGCATAAAAAAAAAAGTCCTGTCAGCTGAGGTAAAATATAAATTCCCTGAAAAGAAAATGTTCTTTTAATGTAATTTAAAAAAAAAAAAAAGTATTTATAAAGTTTTGAAAGGTGCATTTGAGCCCAGGGATGAACATCTATCACAAAGATACAACCTCGTCAGCTCTCTGCTCACCATTGTGCAGCCACGTGACTTTGATTGGCGGCTGCCCTGTCAGAGCCCCTCGCAGCACCACGTCCCTTCCTTCGTCCACGCAGAAGTCTTCCAGGGGCTCTATGAAAACAGGCAGATCCAGATTTTTCAGAAGAGGGCCTGGATTTGGAGAAAAGGAAAAGGGACAGAAGAGGAGTCATGGCTCATCTCACTTAGTTCATAATTAAGAACTCAGTCGGAAGGTTTTTGCATAATTCTGTTGTTGTTGAGCTCCAGAAGACTGTAGCTGGATTCCCGCATGAAGTTTGACATCTTGTGACATGCAAATTTGTATTCCTGAGAATTCCACACCCCCCTTTCCCGTCAAATTATTTCTGATGAAGCGTGATGATGCATGTCACCAGCGCGACAGTTTTCAGGTTTCAAGTTTCACAATAAACCAGATTGTTTTTTTTTAATTTTTATTTACCATCATCGTCCCACCTATACACAATATACCAGTTGTGGTTTAACAAAACAGGTACTTTACCACCCACCTCTTGTCAACGTTTAAAATGTTAAATTATTTACTGCACGCTGTGATGAAGACGAGCATGGACTGCTCATCTGAACTGCACACACAAAGACCCACTGAGAGGTGGATTGTCACACCTCTTTCAGGTTAAAGACCCAGCTGATCTGAGGTCCTACGTCTGTTGAAAAGTAGCAAAACCTTCACATGGTTTCTTTTTTTTTGTCTGAGTTCCTGAAAGCCTGATTTGTACAACATAGCTTACAAAAGTCTCCAAATTTCCAAATAGTAGTGTCACAAGTTCCATCTAAGCAACATCTATAAACATTACAAATCTGAAAAAGAACCATTAAGACACGTTTAAATGCACATAAATAAAAGAAAAATAACAACAAAAGAAAACGTGAGGTTTAGCCTGATAACTGGAATTGGAAAGTAGGAAATACATTCACTTTTATAGCAGTTTATTTTTCAGTGCACCGGCCATTATCATGTTCAGGCTTGTCAGTTCAAGTATGACATTAATAGCATGACAAGTTCTTTCATTTTTAAAGTCAACATGTCATATTACATTATTAATGCCAGCTCTCTCTGCTGCGTGCAGGTCCTACCTGAGTCTGAACATGTGACTAAGGTCCTGGTGTTGACCACAGGAAGCCCGTTCCTCTGCACGGATGATGTCCTGGGTGGGTTGATGTGCATCCTGAAGGTGGACACATATGTCTGCTTGCTGCTTTCACCAGTCATGTTTAGGAGCTGTCTTCAGACGGAGCAACAACAAATAATTCACTGAGTCATTTTCCGGGCTGATTGTCACACTTCCTTTCTCGGTCACTGCAGCTTGGCCTCTCTTCTCTGAAACCAGCAAACCTCTTCATGTGTGTGCACGTCTCTCTCACTTTCTTCTAGGCCACTGAGGCTCTGCCCGCACAACTCTCTCTCTCCTTCATATATGCAAGCCCTCTTTTTTTCTTTTTTTTTTCCCACCCTCCCCTGAAGTGCGCTAACTCCACCTTCAGTACATGACACATCACGCAGCTGCTTATCTCGTCAGGATCACTCTCGTACCAGTACCCCATCTTTTATTGTCATGGGTAGCAGACGTGCACTATGCATAAAAAAGCAAAGGCAGAAAAAGGGAGGGGCTTATCTACCCGTTCAGACAAAGGTCATTTTGCATGCTGTTTGTTGAACGCAGTGCTGGTCATTGACTTCTCTGTTTGCCTCATCACTTATCAGTGCTTGAACTTTGCAATGCTGGTAACATCAGCTTTTTAGTTTCATTTTGCGCTTGTGGAATGCAAAGATTTATTCATGATGAACCAGCATCACTTCAGCAGACCCATCCTGCTGTTATGGTAACCAGGAGACGTCTCTGTGGGGCCGGATGTTGCTAGAGCAGCATCCCAGGAGAGAGCAGCGGTGCTCTAGTGGCTTGGCTGAAGCCACAGTCTTTATATTATAACTTGCAATAATTGCAAAATAGATGTTCCTGCCTGACTGCACTTAACATGTCTGAATCTTGACGCGTCACTTCTAATGAGGTGAGTTATCTGCTCTGAAAGTGCTGCACATCAAAGCCCACTGCACGGACTGTAACAGCTCTTTCCACTCCGCTCCCACCCGAGCTTCACAAATTCCACATGAGTGATCACAGAGAATAGCACCGCGAGGGGCTTGTTTTAGTTTCTGTGAGAGCAGAATTCCTAAATCAAACATTTACCAAAAGGCTGCACACAGAGACGTCCTTGTAAGAGCTTAATAGAGATGAGTTTGACAGGCGGTTTGTTGTAGCACCATTTACCCCAGAAGACGTGTAAAACCTTCAGAACCGAGCAGAAAACCACTTTTCAGTTTAAAGATTGTTGTTCACACGACTCTGTACCACAGATAGAACAGTTCACACTCTTCTATAGATGACATTAGGTGGTTCGATGTTGTTGTAACAGCTTATCTGATATTAAAGGAGAACCGAGTCCTCGTAGAACAGTTCTGCAGATTTTGACCGAAACCTTTTTAATAAGGCCTGACTTGACATTTTAAACAAACCATGGCAGCTTCCTCAGTAGAAGACCACACATGCACAGGAAGTTGGTTCAAACTATCGAGCTGCTTGTTAAGGGAAGACAGCACGATAATGCTGCACATCTCCCCCAGCGTTTTCTTCCCTGTTGCTGTATATTTAACATAATTTAGATTTGAGGCTAAAAACAAAGGCCACAACAACCGCCTGAGGTGCTTAGCTCCCCTTCCACCCCCCCGAATGATAATGAGTGTAACTGCAGGTAGTTTGGTCTCCTCTCTGTCCTAGAAAGACTTCTGTGATAAGATCCCTGTCTTAGACGAGCCATCTCGTACCTAAACAAGAGGGAACAGATGAAGAGCTGAGATTAGCGCAGCAGGCAGACATGAGATGTGCTCTGTGGACTGGAGGCCTCAAATTCCAAGTGAAAGTCAGTCGACAGTCTGTTTTTAAAAAGCAAAACAGGCTAGAAAGTTTTTTCTTTCTTTCCTTTTCTCACAACTGACAGAATAAAAAAAGCAGAACAAGAGACGGGAAAAAGAAAACACCCACAAAGCTGTGAATTCTTCTAATGAGTGCGTTACAAGTCAACAATGTTAAAGACCAAACTCACGCTTTCACAGCCGACGTGTTCCTCGACGGCAGCAGCCTCCAGCAGCAGGACGGTACGGGGCCCCCGACACGTTCTGCTGGGGGCCCCGCCACATAATGATCTGGAAAGGTTGATCTTTGAGGTGACATTGTGATGGATGAGAGCCCAACCCAGCACTTAAGTCAGAATGCTGAAGTCCGCGGGACACCTCAGAGGTCCTGAGGTCAGATCAGATCACTGAAGAAAGTGGAGAATGTCAGGAGCCGTGGTGGCATGTCCGACAACGAGAAACATCCACCGTCAACTGCCACATCACCGTCACACACAACTGAGCCAGCAGTTTGTCTTATTACTCAACTTCTGCTGCTTATCTTCATGAAAAACATTCTCATCTTGGACATTTTTGGACCAGAGTGTTACATTTTTCTACAACTCTGATTCAAAAGTTCTCTAACGTAACATATTAGTAAAACAAGTAGCACACAGACGCTAAACTAAATCATGAAATAAAACCATCACCAGTAGAGGGACAAAAAAAGTTCTCCACCTCCAAAAAATACTGTCATATTAAATGACATGCAATTCCAGTTTCCCCATTAGTTACTGGGAAATTAAAAGAATGCACGATGCATGGTCAGATGTGTTTCAAACATTGACACAAATATGAGACGTTTGTTGCAGATGAACAACAAAAGATAAAAGGAAGTAAGACTGAGGCAATAATATTCTGTTAATATCTGTTTCACAGTGTAACCATAGAAACCTTAACTCTCACCCAACTAGGAAAAAGTGGAATAACTGAGGAGGAGAGCAGTCAAAAAGTCACCATTTAACAAACGATTTGACAACAAAATGTTGCCAGTTTTGTCAAAACTCTTGATTTTTGTTAAAAAAAAAAAAAAAAATTATCATTAAAATTCATGACTTTTTTTTAAAAAGACAAAATGTTGAAATTATAAAATAATTTGCAATTTTACAACTGTTGTAACTTTGTGTCAAAATGTTCCAAAAAAAGTTGATATCTTCTAACAAAAAAAATGTCATTTTAATTTAAGAGGTCATAATTTTGTTGTATTTGTTACCGTAGAATAAAAAGTCTTGAGAAAAAAAGCCTTGAGTTTGTAAAATTTGCCATTTTACAACAAAATTACCATTTAATTGAATTTATTTAGCCTATTTATTTTATACAAAGAGGTCAACTTTTTTTTGTTATTTTACAGGAAAAAAATGTTGTTGTTTTTTTATGACAACAATGTAATTAAAATTTAAATGTGATATTATGAAATTTGACATTTTACAACTTTATTTCTTTTTTTATTTTTAGAAAAACTCAGTATTTTTAAAAAATTTTTTTAAAAAATTTAAGAAAAAATGCGATTTTATTAGAAAAAGCTCAATTTTATGATATAAGTCTTAATGTTTGTGAAATTCAAGTTTATGACACAAATTTCCTTTAACAAAAACAAACAAACAAACAAAAAAAAACAAAAAAACAAAAAACAATTTACCCGATTTCAGGAAAGTGAAAAATTTGTCAACATAACAGGTCCTTTAACGGTAACCATGGTGATGATGTGGCCCAGGATGAAATAGTTTGACACCTCTGCTGCAGAGGAAAAAGAAGCCGTTATTTGCCGTCGCCCTTATACGTTTATTTCTATACAGACACAACAAAATTGAAGTTTTTGAAGGTCAGTGAAAAATAAAGTGAGATATTAGACGTGCAGGTATGGGCTGGAATGAAACAGGAAGTGACAAAATGATCCAATGTCAGCTCAGTTGTAGGCTGTGTTCCTTTTCTGGAGCAGTTTTAAGCCTGTCCCGGCTGGGACGTTACACCCTGGACAAGTCTCCATCACCAGGTCCTGCAGAGACAAATGAGGTAAACCACCATGCAGACGTACACTCATTTCTATGGGCCATTTAGAATCGCTAATTGCACAACATAGATGTTTTTGGACTGTGACAGGATGCCAGTACACATGCAGAAAACCCATGCAAACAGCAGGAGAGTATGCAGAAGGCTTCTCCAAAGCAGGACCTGAACCAGAGACCTCCTAGCTGTGAGGCAACGCTGGCCCCACTCATTTATTTAAATTTCACAACCAGCGAGCTTGTGGCTCGATGGACCTTTTCAGGATTTCCTCCCTCAGGCCCGCTCTGTTTTGTGGCAAAATGCAATCATTTAACACAAATATTACAAAAGTGAAAAATCTAAGTAACCCCTGACCAGCAGAGCCAACAGTTGTACGTTGTCTTTAGTAGAATTAATCACTGGAAGTAGCTATTAAGCCCTCTGACAGCAGCATTCATCATGCTGACAGCTAAAGTAGTGGCTTTCCTGCAAAGATCCTTCCTCACGAAAGTACAGACTATCACCATGATGCTTATCCGGCACACATGCGCAGATATGCATGGTCTCTGGATGTACGGCTATTAGCAGAAACCGCTTGTTTGTTTGTCAACGTGCCATCTCATTTTTCTACATCTGATGTAAGTTCTGCTCACACGTGTACTCCAGCAGTACATGTGTCTGAACACCAGGTGGCGATGTTCACCACAACACAGACAGCTCGACACACACACAAACATATATAAATATATTTGCACTTGTTTGTTTTTGTTTTCTTTTAAACAGGCATTTTAAGTAAAATACCTCCATTTTCAGGGGCTGAAAAGTGTTTATTTGGTCAGTGACTCATGGACACCCCCAGATTCACTTCTCTCTCCGGATTTGCTTTGCCAGGCCTTCACTGCAGCCACCTTCAGTTGCTGCTTGTTTGCATTTGTTTGCTTTTATGCCTTCATTTTTATCTTCAGTAATTGAAAATAACCTCCTGGATTGAGATCAGTCAACTGACTTGACCATTTAAGAATATTCCATTTCTTTGCCTTTCAGAAAGTCTTGAGCTGCAGCGATGAGTTTCTGGTCATTATCCGTCTCTACTGTTTTTTTTATAAATCAGTATTCATCGTCATATCATCAATAAATATTATATAATATAATAGTAGGCAGCCGTACATGCCCATGCCATAACACTGCCTCCACCATGTTTCACTCATGAAGCAGTACTGTTTGGAATGTGGGCTCTTCTTTTCCTTCTCCAGACTTTTCTCTTGGGACATACATGTTTATTTTTGGTTTAATCTGGCCAATGAATCTGATTCCAGAACACTGGAGACTTTTTTTTTTCTTTTTTCTTAGATGTTTTAAGACTAAATCTGTCTTTTCTGTTGTTGGATGTTACCAGTGCTTTGTACCTTGGTGAAAACTCTCTGTGTTTAAATTCATGGTCAGAGTGTTCTTGACTTTTGTTGATGTTGTAAAGAGTTTGTTGTTTTCTTTGTTTTTTTCACCAAGGAAATGATGTTCTTTTCATCCACTTTAATTGTTGCTGAGCTCACCAGTGCTCTGTTTATTTTCAAGAATGTGCCCGACGGTTGCTTTTGCCACACCTAATCTATCTCTCTTCTACATTTATGTTAGTTTTCTCTGCCTAATTATGGCCTCCTTCGCTTACATTAAGACCTCCTTGGACTTCCGTTGGTAGCTCTGGTCAAACAGCTGACAAACGCCACTTCAGAACCCTGATATCAACTCCACATCTTCTCATTATTCACTCATTCCCACTTGACTTCATTTGCCAAAAAGTAAAGCGGGAACGGCTCATTAATGATGGACGGTGGAGCCCTTGAAAGTAGACGTACTTTGAAATAGATGTGATTTCATCATTGTAAATGTCATGTTTTTATGAGGCATCTTAAGTTAAACATGGACATCTATACTTTGACCTCATCCTGATCTTTATTTCATATCAACTGTGGTGGTGAAAGAAGGAAAAATCATAAAAATCCAGTTACAGCCCAGTTACAAGCCATTTCAATGGAATGGCTGTAAAGAAACAAATAAAAGGACAGTTTTGAATTTAAATTCAGTCTGGGTTATATTACATTTATACATTTTCTGGTCTAAAATCTCCAGAAAAAAAAAAGAAAAGAAAAAAACATCTGTCCCATTTGGATTCCTCGCTCTCTCTTCTCTGTCGCTCAACCAGCAAATGAGCTCAACAGAGGTGCATTTAAATGGTGACCCTGTCGTGCAAAAGGTCCTGTTGTTTTTTGCTCCATTGGTTTCACACATTGACCATGACTGCCTGGTCCTAAAGCTCTTGACACATTCCTGCCGCCATCTCAACATGTGTTGTTGCAATAACCATAAAAAATCCACAGGATGCAAAGGAAAACCACAAAACTGATTAATATCTCTCAAGGAAATCACTAATGAGCGTAAATTAGGCATACAGAACTTCCTGCCATTTCACAAATTGTGTGACTGGAATTATGAGGGTAGCACTCAAGAATGAGACATCACACACTTGTGGTTTGATGTTAGAATAATGATAATAATAAAAAAGGACATTTTTCTGCTAATTCTGCAAAGCCTTCGTGCAGCCTGATTCCAACAGCAGACAAAGTTGCATCGGTGACGTCAGGCTTCGCCGTGCTTTATAACCCGAAGCGTTTGCGAGCCTGCATGCATGTGTCTGCGTTTCTCTCCCACCTTTGCAGTGAGGCCCCTCCACCACTCTGTTGTTGGTGAGGGCCCACATGGAAGCGATTATGCTGAGCAGCGGTGAAATTACAGAGAAAACCTACAGAACTGGAGCACTAACCACTCACTCGTTCCCTTTTACACACATGGATCCAAGCAGCACTCCAAACAGAGAAATATGAAGGAAAAATAACTTATAAAGCCTCCCCAATATGTGTAAAGAGGCCTGCAGATGATTGATGTATTTTGTCATTAGAAAATAAACTTTTGTTGGCTCTGTGTCAGTTAGTGAAATTACTGCCAGTTTTTCTTATTTAAAAGAGAAAGGACAAGTAAAGGTAAACGTAACTAAGTAAACACAAAATTACGAAGCTAAGTATGTCCTTGTTTTGTGTCAAAAGAGATGCACATTTGTGTCAGGGATTCAGTTAGCTATTTCAAAATCTCGCTGATATAGACATAAACATATATAGGTAGGAAGTATGTGACAGTCTAAACAACAGTTAAACAAACAGGTGGGCACATGCACATTCAGACAGAAGCTATGCCACCCTGCCTGGAGCTGTACATTTCCACAGCTGGCTCTGTTGAAGCAAGGCTGCTGCAAGCGTCCCTCCCCGCCTTCCAACTCCTGAACTGGAGCGAGGTGGGGCCACGGCTGTAAATTCTTTAGAAAGAGCTGTTATGAAGGCCCCCATTAAAACCTAGTTGGAGGCGGGGGGGGGTAATAGGCTGGCGCTCGCCAGAGAGGAGCCGATTCTTTAAGTCCTTATCGGCCTTATCAGGGCCTTGTTATGCTTCTCTGGAGCTGATGACAGACTTAAACACTGCACTGGAGTATTACTTCTTTAATCTGGTGCTCCTGGTTTATCTGGAAGATTCAGGTGTTCAAAGCTGCAATATTGTATCGAGGAGCAGGATAAGCAGGACTTTACTGCCTCACAGGTTGACTCCAGCCATGTGGATACGGACAATTTACTGTTGTATTTTAGCACAAGAAAATATCCTCACTGCCAAATATTTCTATGTTATTATCATTATTATCATTATCATTACTCTCTTTGGGAATGGCAGTGGGTGGCCGTCGTCTGATGGGTAGATTTGCCCTCCCACCCCTCCAACTTGAAGGTCGCTGGATGAATCTCCGGCGACGTCATATACCTCGGTGGGCAGGTCCCACCTCCAGATATATGAGGAAGCACAGGAACCGTGTTTAAATGACTTTCCTTGCTGTTATGAGAACACAATTTCAATGGTTACTCATGTGGAATGTGCTCCTTTTTAATAGTAATGGTAATAAAAATAAAAACACAGCTTTAAATTTCAGTCAAAGCACAACTTTTTTGTAAAGATGGAAAACAATGAGGCGGCACGGGAGCTTAAAAGACTGCCATTCCCTCCCAGTCACAGCTCTGTGTGTTATCATTTGTCACTTGCACTATCGCCCTGAATAAGTGGCATGGTTGTGTACACACTGTGGTGTTTGAATTCACATTAACCATTCCTTTCTCTCCACACACACTCCTCTAAATTGAGGCTATTATCGTCCCAGGCGTGCTGCGGGCTCCCAGAATATCTATCATGCAGCTGTTGGCACCTCTCAGCTCAGCAGCAGGAGAGGCCCTGAGACACTCCCCCACTTTCTGTCCTTGCCCTGGGGGACGAGGGACAAACCAGCCTCTCCTGACATCCCAGAGCGGAATCAAGAGTTTGCCGTGTTAGTGTTCCTGTCAAAGTCACTCTGTGGTCCGTGTGCTCATAAGCACTAAAGTGCAGACAAATGGCATGCACGAGGCATGGAAGTCATCTGCAAAGATTTTGAAATTATGAAGCTTAGTGAGTTAAATATCTCTCTGCTGTTTCTGCTATGTTTGCCTTTGCCACAAGGATATAAAAAGCAGATGTTGTTTCAGTTCTTGAAGGAATATGGTTTAGTAATTTAAGAAGAGCTGGACATGTTGTAAGGCATTATGCAAGCATGAAAAAGCCAGGATGATAACGGTAACGCTAGATCAAATGGAGCCTTGAAAATGGTTTTATTTCAAACAGAAACAGGCCTAATCTTAGGATTTTGTTGACTCTCAACAATGAAGACTATCAGGGTAGTTGAGGGCCCCCAACCTTACTAGAGGAAGGTGGAGTTTAAGTTAAAAAAAAAAAAAAAAAAAAAAAAAAAAAAAAAAAAAAAAAACCCCCCACAAGTTCTCCTAACTCGAAAAAGCACACTT
>JBAMYA010044419.1:0-12491 GCA_037176975.1 Arrhamphus sclerolepis
TGTAAAATTATGATCAAATGTAAAATTGTGAGCTTTTTATTTATTTTTTTCTAATTTTTTTTTGTTGCTGTAAAATCACAAATTTTTGTTGTTGAAAAATACAAAACTGACATTTTGAAAACAGACTTTTTTTTTTACTTGAAATTATGGCTTTATGTCATAAATTGCAAATTTTGCATCATGCTTTTGTCAGAAAATTGTGGCTTTTGCAAAAGTGTCACTTTTTATCTTAGTACTAAAACCTTTTCTTGTAAAATATTGACTTTCACAAAATTGAAACTTTTTAATTTAAAATCATGGCTTTATGTCCTAAAAACACTCTTTTTGCTAATTTGGCAGTTTCACAAAATTGTCATAAAAAGGCTATTTTTTTTTAAATAAAACATAAAATTCCCTCGAAGGACCACACTTTCATTTCTAAGAAATACTGCCCCAAGAGATCAATAAAATTTAGAAAATAATGGGAAAAAACCCTGCCCAAATCACTAACTAAATGACTCCTAAACCCAAAGATGTGCAGTATGCTGTCATGTCATTATAAGCAAACAGATCATGTATCACAAAGGTAATATATGATCGTATTTCATTCCAGGCCAATCATTACCATGGTTACCATTCTTTACTTTCTCAGCCAGCTATGTTGTCAGATTTCCTGCTAGTTCCTGGACATGGCTGTAAAAGAAAAAGTGAATTTTTATCACATCTCGCAGGACTTTTGAGTTTGACACATGTGGCATATCATAACAGATCATAATCAGATATTTTTTATTAACCCCAAGGTTGCAAAATGTTTCAGCCAAAACCAAAAGTAGCTTTGATGACTGTTTCATTCTCAGCTTTGAAGTCTGAAAAGGTGAAGCTTGTGGCTTGTGGGAGAGATCACACCATTGTCTGCACATGTAAGATGCTAAACAAATATACCACAAACTGTTTTTCTGATTCTTTCAGTAAATACACTAGCTACCTATATATGAAGTTCTTGCATTTATTCTTACTTTGTATATCTCCAGCTCAGGGTGGTGTCTATAGTGCTGGTAGAAACCAGGAGGGGCAGCTTGGTTTGGGCCACCGCAAGAGCATCAAATCCTTTCAACTGCTGCATCCATTCTGTGACCCGGCACAGATTAAAATGCTTTCTGCAGGATGCAACACTTCAGCTGCCTTAACAGGTTTGAGCAGTGATGACACCTTTCATATGGATCTCTGCTGCCCAAACAGTACTTATGTGCGTGATGCTTGACTGGTTTCATTGTGTGTGTTGTTAGAGGATGGAAGGCTGTTCATGTGGGGAGACAACTCTGTGGGTCAGATTGGTTTCGGGGATGAGTTATTTGCATC
This sequence comes from Arrhamphus sclerolepis, assembly GCA_037176975.1. NCBI lineage: Eukaryota > Metazoa > Chordata > Actinopteri > Beloniformes > Hemiramphidae > Arrhamphus > Arrhamphus sclerolepis. The sequence goes on from JBAMYA010044419.1 coordinate 1,339, forward strand.
GGAACCCAGAGAAGTGAATGCTGGAGAAGCAGTGATATGGGTCTCCTGTGGAGACCGCCACTCAGCTTTTGTCACAGGTATAACACTGTTGAGCCAAACTTGCACAATATAGTCAAAAGTAGTTGAATGCCTGACTGTTATACGAACAGAGACTATGATTATATTTGATTAAAATCTAAATACCTAAATGTGGAATTGGTCCCCATTTTGCAGCTCTTACAGCTTGCAATCTTCTTGGAAGGCCAGTTGATTTGACCTCAGAACTAGAGCACTAGAGCACAGTCGTGTTGGAATATAAAAAGCCACAGAGGTAGAAGTAAAATGTCTTAATTATGTGGAAGTATTAAGACTTACATTGGCGCTAAGGTGCCTGGGCCAAACCCAGTAGTGGAAACCCAGTCCATGACACTTCAGATGCTTAGTTTTTATGCTTGCATTAATGCCAGCAAAAGTTCAGAACTCTCCAGTTGTGGACTCAGCAGAGCGTTAGTGAGTTTTATGCCCCATGAACCCTCTCTGTGATATTTTCATGGTTTTCTGCTTGGTGGCTGAGTTGCTGTGGTTCCTAATAACCCTTTCAAATAACATCGCTTGTAGTCAGCCACAAATCCTTGAATATCCTTGACTGCCCAACTGAGATGAAATATCACACAAATTGTCTCATTGGAAAGGTAGCATCTTATCACAGTAGCATACTTGAAGTCACTGAACTCCTCAGAACAGCCCGTTCTTGTATCACAAATGTTTGCACATGGGGATTGCATGACCAAGTGCTTGATTTTATATACCTGTCTTAACAGGTCTGATTGAAACATGTAAATTCAATAATTAGCAGGTGTGTCCAAATACTTTTGACTGCATAGTGTACATCAAGGAACACTCACACAATTTGAGTTTTATAATGTAACCAGTCTGTAACCTGTCATTTATGTCTTTTTTTTTTTGTTTAATAAATATGTACCAGCGCTTGGAGAACTCTACACGTTTGGTGAGTGTACGAATGGAAGACTCGGTCTCCAGGTGGAGCAGCTGGCCAATCACAGAGTCCCTCAGAGGGTGCAAGGCATTCTGGGTTGTGTAACTCAGGTGTCCTGTGGAGGGCAGCACACTGTGGCACTTACAGGTATTTTAACAGGATAAAATATAGCATGAAACATTTTCAAAAGTTGAAAAAGGGTGCAGTGTTAGGTTTTTGGCATTTGGCCTTCTTTTGGAGTACCATAACCAGTGGTATGTAAGTTTATAGTAGAGCTAGAAATTCTTCAGTCTGTTGATTATGTAACAAATGATGTCACTCCTGTGCAACATGTTGAAAAACATGATTTAATTCAGTTCATTTCAATTATATTTTATTTATCACTGAAGGAAAAATATAGTTTGCTGTAACTTTATTTACAAATTTTCAAAGGGTCATGTTAGATGGTTATTTCTACGGGCAGGAAGGACTTCCTATAGTGGTCTGTGTGGATCTGATGAGGCTCGCCTCTACTGTAGACACATAAGAAAACGGAGCTTCGACTCTGTTAATTGAAAATCTGTTCATGTCACACATTTCTACAGGCTTTGTGTCTCTGCAAGCACAATACAAGTAAAAATTGTGGTTGAGAATGGTTTCTATCAACTGTGTTCAAGCACAGTAGTCCACTTCACTTGTCTTCTGTTCTTCTGTGCAGGAGAGGACGTGTACACATTTGGCAGGGGTCAGTTTGGTCAGCTGGGACACGGAACGTTTCTGTTTGAAGTTCATTTTCCAAAAGCTCTGGAGCACTTCCGTAACTGCAGCATCAGCCGCATCACCTGCGGAGAGAGCCACACCGCTGTGATCACAAGTGAACCACCTCTGATGATCGCTCTTGTCATACTTTAAAACAGTTTTCACTGTTCACCGTCACAGTTGTGAATCCGTGTTTCAGTAGTATCTTTTGTCATTCCCTTAACCAGCACCTTTTTTGTTTATCAGTAAATGTTTAAATCAGTATGTCACACAGTGTGGCCTTTAAGTGGTTTGTTTTTGTTGACAAATCAAAGATATTTGGCCTCACGTTATCTCTTAAACTGAAAAAGTGACATAGTTTCTTCTGGGGACTTGAACCAGAAATTTCTTGCTTAAATCAGACATTTCAATTGCTATTCAGTTCCTTTGAATTATTCAAATATTTTAGCAATAGAGCCATAGCAGTGTATCTATATTTGAGGATTCATAGGTTTTACTTGCTGTTAATTAAACATTATATTCATTAATTAACTGCAGGGGGCTTCTCTGTAATAATAGCTGTGCTGAACCATTTTCCGTTATTGAATATCTTTATACCTCCTCCTCCACAGGTAATGGGCTTCTCTACACATTTGGCGATGGTCGTTATGGAAAACTGGGGTTAGGGGAGGAGAACTATGTCAACCACTTCAGCCCAACGCTGAGTACACGATTTCTCCAGTACACCATTGAGTCAGTAAGTGAAGGTGATGGAAGGGCAGCAGGGGATCAGGTGAAGTAGGTCATCTGACAGAAACAGTTTTCTCTTTAAAAATGTTTTTTTTTTTTTGTATAGAATTAAAAGCTAACAAGAGATTTAATTCTTTCATAATATTAACAGCAACTGAGACTAGTATGACAGTTTCTTTCAGTTTGAATTTGAAAAATGAACATATTCTTTGTATTCTAAGTTAGGCCCTCTGCATTAAATGTCCAGTTGTTGTTTACTTTCACTATGTTGCCAGAGTTCATGCTACTTCCTGATTTTTTATTTTCTTTGGTGAAAAACAATTGTTGTAAAATCCTGAATTCTTGCAATATCATATCTTTTTTTCATTTATAAAAAGTGGATTTTTCTCATGACATGTCACATTTATCAAAAATCATGACCTTTATCATAAAATTGAGACTTTTGTACTAAAATCACAATTTGTTTTCAAGTAAAATCATTTGTAATTTTTAAAAAAAAGTTGCCTTTTTTTTTTTTTATAAAAAAAAACTTGCCCACTCTTGAGGGCCAAATAAAATTTAGTCCCTCAGGCCTTGACTTTAACACATTTTCTGTGGAGTCATAAAAAGGGATGTTTAATATGAGCACTGCGGAAGTCCTTTTACTCCACCTGTGTTTATGGTGGTCAAACGTCTCCCTGGTGGTTCAGAGGTAGAACTGTTGCCTCCCCCATGGGAGGTCCAGGTTTAGATTCTGGTCACGACAGGAAGGGCCTCTGGTGTAAAACCTCTGTCAAATCAATCATGTGGATCACATCAATCTGCTGTGACATCCAAAAAGAATATTTTTATATTTATGTAGTGCCCGTTCAGCAAGACAGTAACACTTCAGACTGAAATCAGTCTGTTTGTGAGGCTGAATGTCAAGTATGTCTGAAAGTAAGCAAGTAAACAGACGTATGAGAGTGAGAGCAGAAAAGTGAGAAATAATGAAGCTATTATGTTGTTTGTTTCCTCTTCTGTTTAGGTGTCCTGTGGTGGTCACCACATGCTGGTTCTGGCTGCACCTAGACCACTAAAGAAGCAGGGTGCTGAGCTGGAGGAGGATGTCTTAATTGTAGACTGCTTCCCTGAGTCAGATTATGCAGAAATTCTATTGACCGACTTGCTCATTGATCCAGGGCCAGTAGTCCCACTCTCAGCTCTCGCTGCTCGAGCCCGCCACAGAGAGAAAGTGAGAACCTGCACTGCCGTTCTAGTTTTACAGACACAATCAGTTTCTCACAAGGCTTATATAAGTAGATCACTCTTAATCTTTTACCATTGTCAGGTGTGCACTAGCCTTATAAAAACGTGTTATAAAAACATTAAATTCAGCCCACAAAAAGGACTTTTAAGGATAGCATTGTGGGTAGTAATGTTTTAATATTTGTGTGTGTGGGTTGTTTGGAAATGTCATACACTTGACTAGTGAAGTGGATTGAGAACACTGGACATCCCTCAGTGTTTATGTGTTTCATTTGTTAGACCAAAACTAGGTAGCTCATCACCTCAGATGGTGAAGAAGCAACTTTTGCATACATTTCTTTATTGAAATGATTTAAAATCAATTATTTTCTTTTTTTTTTAACAAGATTATTATTCTTAATGGAATAAACACTCTATCAACTGTGTAATACTTTTACACTGTTATACTTTTTGGTCTGTGCTGAAGTAGTTTAATGATATATATTGTTTGATGATAATAAAATGCTGGAATGCACAGAAAAAAATTGTTATGATATAATAAAGGCTCATTAAGATTATGTTAAAGTCAGAAATTGAACTTGCACAAACCTTGATTTGGGATTAAAATGATTGCAATTACACTTTAAGTCCGATAGGGAGCACTGTTACACCAGCTAACTGCTAGAGGGCGCTGCAAAGATGATTCCAAACCTTTTAACGATGATCTTATCTCCTGTTTTTCAGAAGAGTTCTGCAGAGCTGTTTGGGGCGATGTTTCAAAACCTCCCTTGTCTTAGTTCTGGCTTCCTCAACACCTCCCAGCAAATGTCAAGAAATATCCAGAACCTGAAAATGCTTTCACAAGATGTAATTACCCCCACATCTTCGCCCAAGCCAAAGTCAGAGGCACCAACCAGCCCACTTTTATTCCCAAGATCTCAGCCCAGATCCCCTCAGAGTCCAGCGTTGTCCTCTAAGCCATCAAGCCCACATTCACAATCATCATACACAAGTCACAGCAAAGCCTCCACCACTGCTTCCTCTAAGTCTAAATCCAAAGAGTTGCCTTCACCCTTGCTTTCACCTAAGTCTATAACTGAACGCAACCCTAGCATTCCCACACTACCTAGAAGGACTGTAAAAAATAGAGCATATCGAACAGTAACCTCTACAAAGTCCTTAAGTGATAAACCATCCTCTCCTTTACCACCTAAAGAGCCCTGGAGCCCCACTGGACCCCCTACTCATGCTTTTAATAACAATCTGACTGAGGAGGGGCATCTGACCTTGCCACAAACAGGTATTTTAGTGTTATGTGACTAGGATGTGTATTGGGGACAAAGATAGACGCTGCAGTAAATGATTTAACTGAATTGGTTGTTGTTTCAGAGGGAGAGGCTTCTAAGAGTCATGCTGTCAGTCAGGATGGAGAAGAGAGAGGAGTCGATGCTGACTCTATGCCATATACGGTAAAGAGAAGTGTGTGTGTGTGTTTTTAATAGCTTTTATATCTCTGCAGCTTTATGCCATTGTTTCACTTTGATGGAGGAGGTCGTATAATGTAGTATACCATCTAGAGAGTCATTAATGTGGAGCGTCTTGAGTGTTATTTCTCTTTAAAGCCTTCTTCTTTCTGGCACTGCAGGGCAGGAAGTAGCAACTTTGAACACTCACTGACTTTTCCAGGAAATGTGCATACCTCAGCATACGTACTGTACGTGTGTGTGTGCGTGTTTGTAAAAGCACATGGGAGTGTGGGGAAATTTTCCACTTAGTATAATGTTGGAGTGAATTACTAAATTGAATTTTGCTTTCTCAGTTTTCTCCCTTAATTTCCAAGAATGTCTGCAATGAACCTCCTCCAGGCAGGCTCAGATGTTTGGACAGCTTCCGCCAGAACACAAATGTGTCCCTCCCCCCCTTAATCCTAAACCCCTACAAGCGCACACACACACACACACTCACACACACATACAGTTATAAACACATATTGTGATGTGGAAAAGTTGGCAGGAATCTTGCCACATCTCATCACTGTTTCCACAGCCAATGATGAAGCAAGCAGTGAAGGAGTCTCCAGCATTATTATTATTACTATTTTTTGCATTGAGTTTCTCCCGTCTGTCATGTTCAGAAACCTGTTCCTGTCTTGTAGAGCAGTATGTACTGGTAGTGTACAGTATGTGTCATTATGTTTACTCACACATGTGGGCTAGAAAATAATTGAATGACTCTAAAGGGGTAGAAAAAGTGGATGGTGAAGGAAAAAGATCCATTTAGCACATGTAAATGTTGATTGACTAACCGGACTTGTATTCAGCACCTTGTGATGCTGCTGCATGATTAAGTATCACCTCATCTTTCCTCCGTCATAGCTATGATTTCCTTTACCTCCCACCCACATCTGTAGTTTGATCCGTTTATAAATTTGTTGATGACTGATACGTGTTTATTTTTAGTTATATTCCAAATGTATCTGGACAAAAAGAGGTAGATTAGATTTAGTCTGTAGCCTTCAGACATGCACAAACACTTAAAGCCTTAATTACATATATAGCTATTGATTTAATCTGTACTAGTGTCTCTTTACAATACAGTTCTGGCTGGAACACAACATTTTTCCTTCCTGTTCTCTTTGTCTTGTTAAAATCTTACTAAACCCTTATGTGCTCTCTTGCAGGAGAAAAAAAGGAGCAGAGCTCTTGGACGGATTGCAAAAGGGGAAGAGGTGTTTGCAGAGCAGCTACAGTACAGTGAAAAAACCGACCAAAACTCTCTTAAAGCTTTACCAACAGAGCTTCTGACAGGATCCAGTTCCAAAAGGAAAGAAGTTTCTGCACTAAAGAGCAGGAAAGTGACGACTAAAGGCCAAGAGAACGTTACCAATGTGTCTGATAAAGTTCCAGAAGACCAGAAAGCTCAAAAGATGTTTTCTTATTTAGAATCAACAAAACATGACAAAAGCAAACTATCACAACATAGTCCAAAAGCCAAAGCATCTGTTCAGAAGATAGTTAGTGGAGTTAGGAAAAATGCAAGCAAAAATGTGAAAGAAAGTAATAGAAACAAGGATAACATGAAGCAAGACTTGGAGGAGACCCCAGAAAGAGAGAAAATGACTTCAGATTTGGACAACACATCCTCAGTTCTAAAGGTTACAAATGGAAGTGAAACAGCCAGTTCATTATCCTCTGAAAACGCTTTAAAGGACAACGCAGGAGAGCTGGAGAAAAGCACAGAGGTAAAAACGATTGAAGTGGATGTGCAAGAAGAGATGCAGCGAGTCAAATCAACCCCATTAAAGAAAAAGCACAAGGTTAAAGCTACACTGGAAAAACGTCACAACACAGCGTCTGCAGCACAAAAAGAAACCACTTCCATTACAACACCCTTTCAGCTTAAAACTGAAAAATCTCCCAGTGAAAAGTCTACACCTGTGAAAGTTAAAGGGAAAGCTCAAGAGCTCAAATCTAAACCTGACAAAAGTCAGAGGAAATCTGCAGAAAATCCTCCCTCCAAAAGCAAAATAATTGAAAAAGGTAAAGAAAATGAGCCTATCACTTCCAAGAACACAGCTAAAGAAATGAAAGGTAAAATTAAAGATAAGCAGAAGGTACTCAAAGCAAAGGATAAAAGGGAAGGTGAAGAATCTGAAACTAAACTGAGGCCAAAAACCAAAAAGACTGAAAAAGACAAAGATAAAATTAAAGCTATAAAAGACTCAAAACAAAATGCCAAGGCCAAGTCGAGGCAGAAAAAGACAGAAGCTTCCAGCCTGCTTTCATCAGCGCCTGATAAGCCTCCTGCAGTGTTACATGATGCCGTTTCCTCACAAAGCCCCAACAGAGCAGAGCTGCTTTCTGTCAGCAAGGCCAAATCCCTGCAAGCCTCTGAACCTGTTGGTACAGATCTGCTCGTATCTGAAGCCAGCAGAAATGAAGGTCAGGACCTGACTCAGGAAAAACCAAGATGGGAGAAAACTCTTAGTGACGCTGTGTCCCTTCTTCCTGCTGTTGGCATGGCAGGTGCAGCTGTTGGGCTCCTCAGAGAGACAGCGTCCAGTGTGGAAGGTTTCCAGTCAGACGGCGACAGAGCTAAGTCCACACAACCTGAAACACCCGTGAGAGCCAAACAGTTCACAAAGCAAACTGCAATTATGCAGCATTCCTTTTCCTCCACGATGTCAGACTTTACTTCAAATGAAATGAATGACAGCATGAAAAATGATACGCAAGTCAGGAGTTTCTTGTCAGAGACGGAAAATATTACCCAAGAAGAAGGTAATGACAGCACCCGGGATCCCTCAGAACAGGACGCAGTAAAAAGCATCACGTCTGAGCAGATCAGCAGTGAAAGCATGGACGCTTCCCAAAAAGAACATGGAGAGGATGACGATGAGAGAAGCTCTAAAGGCTCTGAAGAGGATGTGAATAACCATCAAGATGCTAGTGCTGAGGATGAGGATCAGAAGGAAGATGAACAGGGAGAAAGTGTAAGTGTTGATGAAAGTAAGACAGAGGGAAGTGAAAGTCGCAGTGGCAAGGAGAGTGATCGTGAAGAGGGGGATGAAGACGAAAACGAAGAGAACTCAAGCTCTAGTGCTGGTGTAGAAGATGAGGGAAACAATAAAAGTGAGGCTTCAGAAGCTGAAGGCGGGGAAGACAAAAGTAATATATCAGCCGAAGAAGAAAGTAAAGGAGAGGAAAACAGCGATGTGAGTAAGGATGGAGAGAAAAGCAGTGATAAATCAGAGAGTGCAGAAAGCAAGAGTGAAGACTCAGAAGAAGGAGAGGAGGACAGCGAGGGAAGTGAAACTGCACAATCTAAAAAAAGTGAGGAAGACAGTGAGTTTGATGAGAAAGAAGGAAAAGATTCTGAAAATGAGGAACAAACAGGCAGTAATGACTCTGAAAGTGATGTCAACAACAAAGAGTCAGTGGAAGATGAACAAACAGAAGAGAGTGGAAGTAAAGAGGATGGTGATGAAGAGGAGGAAGAGGAAGAAAGTGATCAAGAAAATGAAGTATCTGTAGATGAAGCAGAAACTAATAATGATGCTACAGAAGATGAAAATGGAGAGGAAGAGAAGGGAGACACCATGGAAGAAGAAGAAGAAGAAGAAGGCACTGCAAATGAGGAAGAAGAAACTGAGGGAGAAGAAGAGAGTGAAAGTACCGTGGAAAGGAAAGAGAAGGATGAGGGAAGTGAGAGCAGCAGTGGCACAGAGGCGGCTGAAGGGAGTGATAATGAAGACTCTGAGGAAGAACAAGATGATAAATCTGAGGAGGAGCAGAGTGAGGAGAAAACAAGCTCCGGCACTGGGGAGGAAGGAACTGATAAAAGTGACGTGACAGAGGCCGAGGAGGAGGAAGAAGAGGAGGAAAGCAGTGCAGAAACAGCTGAAGGATTTAGTGACTCTAAAACAAGTGAAGCATCAGAGGAAGAGGAAGCTGAGAGTGAAGGATCAGCTGAAGATGAGAGTAAAGAAGAGGAAGACAGTGATGTGAGTGAAGAGGAAGAAGAGAAAAGTAGCGAAGGATCAGCTGAAGAGGAGAGTAAAGAAGAAGAAGAGAGTGATGTGAGTGAAGAGGAAGAGGAGAAAAGTAGCGAAGGATCAGCTGAAGAGGAGAGTAAAGAAGAGGAAGACAGTGATGTGAGTGAAGAGGAAGAAGAGAAAAGTAGTGAAGGATCAGCTGAAGAGGAGAGTAAAGAAGAAGAAAACAGCGATGAGAGTGATGAGGAAGAAGACAAAAACAGTGAAGAGTCAGAGTCCACAGAGAGCAAGAGTGAGAAGGAAGAGGAGGAAGACACTGCAGAATCTGAAAAAAGTGATGAAGAAAGTGAGTTTGACAAAGAGGAAGAAGAAGAGGATGAAAGTGAGGAACAAAAAGGAAACGATGACACCACTGAAAGTGATGTGGACGAAGACTCACTTGATGAACAGACAGAGGAGAATGAAGAAGAGGAAGATGAAGATGAAAAAAGTGAAGAAAATGAAGAAGAGTCTGGAGATGCAGAAAATGAGGCTACAGAAGATGAAGACAGTGAACCTGAGGAAGAGACTAAAGATGCAGAAGAAGAGGAGGACGATGAACAGGAAGATGAAGAGGATGAGGAAGGAGAAGAAAATGAAGAAGAGGAGGAGGAAGAAGAAAATGAAGAAGAGGACAAAGGAGATGAAGATGTTGAGGGCACAGAGGATGAGGAAGAAGAAGATGAGGAGGAGGACAATGATGAGGAAGAACAAGATGAGGAAGAGGAGGATGAAGATGAGGAAGAGGAAGGAGCAGAGGAGGATGAAGAGGAAGAAGATGAGGAGGAGGAAGCAGAGGTGACAGAGGATGATGAGGAAGAAGATGAGGCAGAAGGAGAGGAGGAGGAGGAAGAAGAAAATGAAGAGGAGGAGGAGGAAACAGAAGATAGTGAGGAAGATGAAGGAGAGGAGGAAGATGAAGAAGATGAGGAAGAGCAGAAGAAAAAAGCTTCAAAAGCAAACAAAGAGAGCACACAGACATTAACAAGACCTGCAGCTTCAGAAAGAAAAGGAAAAGAAGCACCGAAACCAGCGCCGAGGACGAAGCAGAAGAAAGAGAGCTCCTAACTCTAACTTTTTACCGCTGCAGCACCTGCAACGACGACGCCCTTCAATACTCTGAATAAGAAGAGGATGCAGAAACTGTCACGTCTTCCGCTCTGTTGGTGGATAATCGAGTTAGAGAAAAATCAACTAATTACAAAAAGTAACATCTATTTAATTACAAAATATTCTCCAAATGTCACCTAGTGCACTGAACACGACTGAATCTAACTAATGAGACTATATTTAACTGATAATTTACTGATGTCATTAACTGCTGCTGCTGCTTATACCTCACATACATGAGTTGTATTTTAGGTGTTTGAACACTGAAGGACAGATGACCTGGAGATTGTAAGTATCCTCATAATGGATCACTCAACCAAAATGTGAATTATATCTTTAACGTTTCAGTTTGGTGTTAGATACAAACAGAAGACAAAAAATATTACTTGAAAACAAGCATTAAAAATGTGCCTAGATACTTCTTGACTTCAAGTCTGAAAGATACATATATTGAATATGGTGTTTTAGTACTTTTTTAAAATTAAAATTTTTGGAAATAAAATCTGCATTTCAACATATATACTTCTGCATATTTGCTGCTCTGTTATTGGCCATAACTGCAACTTTGGTGAAGTTAATTTAAACCAACCTGCTCTGGCAGGTTTAAAAGCTTCTGTAGTTTAAACTTTGTTTCTGCTTTTGCCTGCTGTTCCCAATAACTCAGCAGTGATGAACCAAACTGGGAAGGTTTAAAAGCGTTAAACGAAACAATAATAAAGTGCTGAAAAGTTGTAAGGCATGGGCATCAAACTCCATTTCATCCTGGGCCACATCATCACCATGGTTACCATTAAAGGATTGATATATATACATATATATATATATATATATATATATATATATATATATATATATATGTGT
>JBAMYA010044420.1:0-12490 GCA_037176975.1 Arrhamphus sclerolepis
CTGTCCTGCATGTTTTAGATGTTTCCCTGCTCAAACACACCTAGCTCTAATTAGTGGGTCAGTGACAGACTTGTGTAGACCTTGAAGACAATCTGATGCCCATCCAATCAAATGTGACTGAGCAGGGAAACTCCCAGAAAGACATCAACAGTCTTTCTGGGAGTTCTGCACTAGAGTTTCTCGTGTGTAGTATGATATGTCCCGGTCAGAACGAACTTTGTTCTTGTACTCGCAGCCTTGAGAATAAGAACATGTGGAATGTTAAGAAAAGAAAAATCTTCAGGGTACAGAGTGAGGATCAGTTCATCCTGACTGAAAAGGCAGAAAGTTCAGCAGCAAATTCTCCAGCCTGCCATAGATACCAGAAGTCCATAGGATATAATAAGGTCGAGAACATGACCACAATTATGTGTGGGGACATTGTCTTGTTGAGTTAGGTCCAAAGATGCCAAGAGGCTCTGAAATTCATTTACCATTGACTAGATGGACAACTGACATGAATATTAAAATCTCCATAGATGAGAAAAATGTCATATTTTAGCATCAAATCAGTTAGCAATTCTGAGAATTCAAGGATGAAATCCTTATTGTATTTGGGACAACAGCACACCAAGCATCTAAACAAACACACATGAACTGGTACAGTGAAGTTTCCAGGCCAGCGGACAGGCCAGGGGGCACCTATGTGGAGTAACGAGTGTTGAAGGTGGAAAGCAGGGCAGCAGCTCCTCTGTGCCCATCCTACAAGAAGATGCAGGCACCACTGAAAAGCAAATGATGCATGGGAACTTCAGCACAGCTGTGGTTTGGCTGTCAAACAGGGTTGTAAAAGCACAAAAGGGGTTTTCTTCCTGTCTTTCTCACTGTTTTCATGTGAAGAGACTGGCCTTGAAGTACTATTTTATCTTTGTTAAAAGATAAGTAGTGAGCAGCTTTCTGACACAGTGGTTAGAGCAAGCAGCGGTCGCATGCTCATCTTCCAGCCTGCGACCCTTTGCTGCGTGTCTTCCCCATCTCTCTTTACAATGTTTTCTATCTACACACCATCAATAAAAGGCCATTAGAGCCAAAAACATACCTTTGTTTTTTGAAGATAAAAAAAACAAAAGTTGAATAACATTCATTCCATTACCATTCATGCCATTCTTTGGTAGTTGCTGATACATAATACATATTGTCCTCTCATGGTCTTTCTGGTAAGAGTTGAATTTTGAAAAATATTTGCAAATTTATGATAATTAATTTCAGCTTGAAGCTTCTATGCTTAATTGTACTACTGTATGTCCTAGTGAAGTAAATGGCACAATGATGGAATAATCAATGTTGTACTGTAGAAGCTTAAAAAAAATGGTGGAAAGTTTAGGAAAAACATGTAGGCATAAAATCTTGTGCTTTATAAGAGCATAGCATTTTTTGTACTATTAATAAATAAATAAAACTGAAACAATGAACGAATGTTCCTCAACTAAAATTAGCCTGCTGGAGCCCTTTGCATCTGTTTTCTAGCTTCATATGTGGTTGAAGCTCCTGATCTGTTCTGGGTAAATGGCATCAGTGGTTGGTTAAAGGGCAGGGCAACAGCCCACCACAGCTTCTGTCTGTTAGTCTGCTTGCTGCATGTGGCTTTGCTTGCTGTTCTCGTGAAAACAGTGAGACCAGCTATGAGACCAGTAAGAGGATTTTATTTATTTTATTTTATTCATCATCAAACCTGGCACCTCTGTTCAGAGATATTCAAACTCTCCCTGCAACAGTCTATGACCCCCACCTGCTTTAAGAACTCTGTTATTGTCCCGACAAAAATTTGCTCCAGTGGTTCCAATGACAACAGGCCTATAATCCTCATATCTGTGGTTTGACATGCTCTGAAAGGCTGATCAAAGCATTCATCCTCTCCACACTTCTATCGCTGTCCCCCCTCCCACCTCCTGCTTGTCTTAAGGTTATTATTATAATTATTATTTTTAGCTTCTTGAATACCTAGACTAAGTTAATGTGTATAGCTACTAATTTCTTACAATACCATTACTCAACTACTTCTGACGCAGAGAAGCAGACTTTCAAATCAGGTAAGGGAGCACGAGTGCTCTGCTGTCATACTGCTCTGTGACTGCAGCTGAGTGATTTGTTCGTTCATACCAAATAAACAGCTAATAGATCATTCACAGTGATTGCTGTTTCAGCCCCGTTAAACAGACGAGTGAGTGGTTGTGTGGAAAAGCATCTGCAGCAAACTGTGTTGTTTTTTCTCAAAGCTTTCACACCTCCTCAGATGACTAATAGATCTTAAGCTCCCCTTAAAGGTGCCCAAGAGCTTTCCCACCTGGACCAATGTGAACATCAGGGTGTGGGGGGCATTGGCATCGTGGGCTGGGAAACACAAAGCAAGACCTTTCAGTCCTTAGGGTGGTTAGCGTTTAGCTGAGAAGACCATCAGAACTACCCTCACGTACTTGCATGACATCTCTACTACACAATTTGCACATATTGTATTTGAAAAATATATTGTGCATATTTTTCCATTGTGTTGTGTATTGTTTTTTTATATTGTAAACGGCTGCAAGTACATAAACACAAACATATGATTCACAGTTATACATATAGAATCATATCTGTTTTCAATCGAGCATGTTACACAATGATAGACATGTTGATTTATGCAAAAGCCAGAATGATGATAACGTCTGATGCACTGTCTTGTTTCGGACAAACGTTAAAAAAAAATTGGGATGGTATAAAAACAATGATTATATGGTTCAAATAGGAATTTTATCAGTTTGTTTGTTAACATGAATGAAAATGCTTGTATGAGCGGGACCACTGTTTGACATTAAACTGTAGCTAATGACATTCTTTATGAATTTGTAGAATAAGGTGAAACCCCTACCCCCACGATCCCTAATAATAAACAAAAAATAAATAAACAAAACAAACAAACTGTGTATTTCTTGTGGTGCAGAATTTTTTTGGTAAAAGGGATGACTTATAACAATGACTAAAAGCTCTTTCACAGCCATGACACAAGAAACAGATGACTACAAATGACATTTGTTAACATTCATTATGTATAATGCATAGTTTCTTTGTGAAACTTATCTGATCTTTATGTTATGTATAAATAGCTTTAAAAGACAAAGACTCCAATAGTTCAACTGATAATTCCTTTTTTTTTTTCATTATTTAGAATATGAAGTGTTTACTAAAATAGAGTGAGGATTGAGCTGTTACTCACTCAAATATCACTTCAACATATTTTCAATCCCTGTACATCATGCATGGGGGATGAAAAATAAGATGAAAAAACAAAATAAAAAATAAAAAAACAGAGGTCAAAAACTTAGGTTCAAGTTTCTCATCATGATGTAGAACATTCTGTTTTGTGGGCTTCATGAGGCTCTGCTTTAATTTCCTTTTCTCTTAATCATGATTGGGACAATCAACTATTTTCATTTGCTGGGAGAGCTGCAAATGTTAGTAAAGATTTTAACTTCATTTGAACTACTTTGGACATGCTTTTAGGAAGATTTTATTTTCCCTTTTGAGGAAAGGTGTTCTTGGCATCAACTTCCTTTGTTCAGCTCTTTAATCTCAGACTAAACCTTAAGCGTGTACTCGTGATAAAATTGGCATAAATGTTTATTCCAAAATGAGTCACAAACTAGGTGCTGTTTCTTCAGGAACGTCTCCTTTTGTGATGTCATAATCTCATTGCACCCATGCATGATATTTTTTTTTCTAATGGAGTTTAAGTATTATTTTGGAAACTTCCACATTCCCCCAAAAATAATAGTACCACTCTCTTTTAATACAATCTGTGCTTGTTCTACCAACTGATCAGAGCAGATTTTCATACTGCAATGTAGAACTTCACACCATTGCTCTTATTAGTTGAAAATGAACACCTGAGCAAAAATAAGTCCACCCATGATCACCACTAGCTGATATATCCACCTTTAACAGCAATAAGCTGAAGTGCTCGTTTCCTGTCTCTCTCGCATCACTGAGGAGTTTCTTTCGAAAAAAATCGAAAGTTTACTTTCTTGAATGCTTTCGTCTTGTGATAACTTGAGTAGTTTGTCACACGATAGAAAACTTTCCAGATGATGTTGATGCACGACAACGATTGATGTTCTGGATCATACACACGTGTTCGTAAAGAAGCAAAGTACCAAAACACTTGCTGATCATTGACAGTGTCTAAATCCTGTAGAAACAATAAGGGGGTACTTAGTATTGCCCTCATTATTTTATGGCTATGTTTATGTGAAATTAATAGAGCATTTTTATGTTTTTCATCTTAGGTTGTACACTAAAACCACCAGATGATTTCTGTTTTTACACATGAAAAGGTCAGTTATGTGTGCGGTGGTTTAATTTAGGTAATCGGTTCAGTTACACCTCATTAAAGTTTCTCAGCCTTTCTCCTAATTCTTTAATAGTCCAGTAAACGACACCCAGATTTGTGTGACATTTACAGTCAGGTTGAAAAAGTAATAGTGCAAATGTATGATCAACTTTCAGTGATTCAGTGGTGCACAAACACATTTTCTGGATTTGCTGTGACTAAGAGCCCCTCCCCCTGCTGATTAGATTAGACGAACCCACAGATGTGATCAGAATTGGGAGGCAAATGCTTTACAAGGAAAAAAAAAAAAAGCCAACATGAAATGCAGCAGCACAGAAGGAGAAGTTAGTCACTCCACTTGCAAGAGTGAGGAAGAAAAAAAATGGTTCATAGGAAAACATTAAATGCTGCAAGCAGCGTTGTTACCTAAGTTTATATTAGATATGAAACTTAACTGAATAATTTAGTAGCTGAGTTGATGTGGGCTTCTAATAATTAGGGTTAGGATAAAAGACTGGTGGGAAGAACGAGATTAGATCTAAAGAAAACGCTACAGGAAGAAACTGAAGGTTCAAACTGACTCAAATTAAGAATTATAACGTCAGAAAAAAAGAAAACATAATGTTGGTTTGAGTACTGCATTATTGACAAGTACTATCCAAGAGATTTTACTTCTAGTATAGCATAAAATAAAGCACATTAACAAATACTATGTATAATATAAGTTAAACATTTGTATCTACATGTGATTTCTTGTGTGTACCACAAGATGGCAGTATAAATTATTTTTCTTGGCTGTTATTTTCCTTGCAGCGACTACGTGGACCAAACTTTCAGATGCCTGTCAGGGTGGGCCAATCATCTGCACCCAGAGTGTTCGAGGTTGTGCAGAAATCTTAAAATGTACAAAATCATGATTTCATATCTAGGCTGAAGGCTGAATAATCTCATCAACATCAAGGCAAAAACTTCCAAATGCCAGGAATTCCCCTGAAATGTCCACTGCTCACTCAGCTACTTTTTTTCTTTTTCCTCTGGACCAACATACTGTACTTTACAATTTAAAGGAACATTCTGGAGTTGGAACTTGAGATGGCCAGGAGTGTAAACAGTTCTGAGAATAGATGTTTACAGAAAAATGACAGCTAAGCTTAGCTGGAGGCAATCGACCTACATGGAAAGAAATTTGCATTTCAGTCTCTCGCAAGACTCAAGATTGTTGTTCCACTCGCTTACGTTCAAGGTCCAAACACAGTTGCCTATTTTGCCTTGAATAATTAAGAAGCCACAAACTCTTCCTTTGCATCTATACAGTAGTCGACTTGTATACTTGAAGTGGAAATCAGAAAGACATTTAAATAACATTAAGTTTAATAAGTCTTGTTAGAGCCTTAAAATAGATATTTGGTGTAGGTCCATCCCCTTAAATCCTCACATTTACAGCCATGTTGCTGCAAACGTCTTCCATTCTCTCTAAAAACCATTTCAGTTCACATTTTGGTCAAAAATGAAAGTTAATATTTACCATCTAACAGACATACGGGTTTTTGTTGGTCTCCAGAATGTTTCTTTAGAAGTTTGAATATTTAGTACCAAGAAAATAGATTTTCAAAATCCAAGAGCCATTAAGTTTTCCATTTTATTTTATGTACAAATACATTTTAAAAAGTTAGAATAAAAACAAAAATAAGCCCATTTACACAACAGCATACCTGACAGAGATCAATAATTAGATCACAATATTTGTCATATTTCACAACATTGGCAATGTGAGCTGAAGGTATTATTGTTCCGCTACAATTTCTGTTCAGTGACAAACGCAGTGGTTCTGAATGATGCATTTTAAGTTATGGAAAAGGAAAAGATACATGCAAATAATGGTGAAAAAGCTGATTCTTGAGCAAGATTAAATATTCTGCATACATTGGTCAATGTCATTTCTATTCAGTGCACTGAGGAAATGTAGCCACAACACTTTTAATGCACTTTACCGTGAACCATGTGCTTTTTAAAAAAAAAAAGAAAAAAAAAAGTGAACTTTTAGATCATGGATACATTTCTAGAATTTCAACTTTGTGCTTTACAATTGTCAACTATGTGCAGAAGTACACAGCATAGTTAGTGTCACAAAAGCAAGCACTACCGTTCCAGACAGAACAAGGCCAACATGCTCTTTGGAGTAAACAGCTGTCATTTTAAAAACTTAAGTTTGATAAAATATTACAGTAACATGGTCTGCATCTTAAAAAATAAAAAATAAACTGATACTCCTTGTACACCTTTCAATCTGAACTGAACTAATATGAAAAATCAAAACCTTCCTTCAAACTACAGTGAGGTCATGTCCAGTTCAAACATATTCCTTGCTGCTGGGTGGTCTGGAGATGGGATACTTGGGTTGTTGAGATTTGCTCCTCGAGCAGGACGCAGCCAGCATGGCCCCTCCTATTACTGCCAGGAAAGCTCCAGCCCAGGCAATGAAGATGGCGGCACCAAACTCATACCTTGAGGAAGAAATCAGTCAGTCAAAATGGCCCAAATAAAGTGAGTTAAAATATATATAAAGGTTTTTAAATTTTTCCTGTACTCACTTTGTATTGACAGGAGTGAAGGGGTTGTAGAAGGCCTGGATGATGTCATGAGCGTACCAAGAGCAGGCAACAATGGAACATAAAGCTGTGGAAGAATAATCATCATCAGTGAGACTGCTGATGGGAGAGCAGGAGCAAAAAGCAAAAACATGACCAAACGGCTTCTTACCTCCAATCAGGATGATGATGCCACCAGCCATAGCAATGCGGGACTTGCGAACTTTGTCATCTCCTCCACAGGTGGTGCACTTCATTCCCATACAGGCAACGCCCAGTCCAGCCACCACTACAATAATGGCTACAATCATGAGAGCACGGGTTGCCTGGAGGGCACCTGCAAAGAGGAAACCAGCACTGAGTTAATCCATCACTTATTGTAACAACTAACACTTATTAAAATTCGGGACAGAGGCAAGGGGGATGAGAGAAGAAGTAGGATTTATGGGTGCAAAAGTACTTAAGGAAAACAAAACTGGTTGTGAAATTAACTTCCTCTGAATTTTAGCTTGCCAAGTTGCTGCCGTGTTTGAAGGACACCATTTGGGAAAAAAGGGAGGTGTAAACAAACACTGTCTATGGGCGACAGATGAGCCTCTGTCCCCGATTGCTCTCAAAGCACCAGGGAAACTGGTTCTTGGCGGAAGGAAAGAAAAAAAAAATGTTGAGGGTGGGGGCTGTGCATGGTTTGCATGCAACTCAAACAGGTCTAACCAGGTTTCAGGTTTCTCTGAGGCAGACACTCCCAGCTACTCAGAATCTGCCGTTAGTATGAATCAGATGTGGGAGTGTTTTTTATTTTAGACAACATCTAACCACAACCTGATTTTAAAGTTGCTTTTGCTTTACATTTGAAGAGATGAGTTATCGTCAATGTTTTCAGTAGACATTTGTCAAATTAAATTTTTTTTTTCTTTTGTGTGTGTGTGTGTGTGTGTGTGTGTGTGTGTGTGTGTAGGGGGGGGTTGGGGATTTACAGCCAGGATTCCGACTTTCGACGATGCACAGTGAAGTAATGGCATCCACACCATTACTTTCCCATCTAACCACATATTTATGATCGCAGCTGTCATAAAAGCAATTATACAGACATTATCATCTTGACAAAATCATCTTGCTCAGCACTGATTATTTTAATCTCTAAAGAGGCTCTTGTAATAACTGTACCACCTTCTAAACAGCCAAGATCCTTAATACACCTTTGATGATGCACTTTAACCATTTAATGTGTTTAAGGCGTCACAGGTGTTATTGGGGCTGGTCTAAAGACATGTTGACTAAACAGTGGCTCATGCAGGCGTTTAACCTTTAACTACATCTGCTGAGTAAAGAAAGACCCACAATACAGAGATTTCCACACAATGACCAAAGGATAATCATTGCCAAGGGGTTGTGGTTTGCACACATTCCTGCTTTTCAGACTGCAAAATTCCATAAAAAGGGGAAAAGAAAGTGTGAGATGCTTTAAAAAAAAAAAAAAAAAAACATTTTGAACCCACTTCAGCATAAAAAAAATAAATAAATAAATGAATAAAGGTTTCCCACGAGAAAGGGGGGTGGATGTTATTAAAAACCAGTTTGTCCAGGCCTCAGGTGTCTAACAACCAAAGGGAACATGGCGGAAAGAGGGAAGAGAGAGAGAGAGAGGAAAAAAAAACAGCTTCTGTATTTCAACAGGTGCAAGTCATTGTTACGTCATTTATTCATTTTAACTTCACTCTAAATGGCCAGAGGGGAGAAGAAAAAAAAAATCTAATTTACAACACATCTCTCCCAACTTATCAGGGTTAAAACACATACTAGGTATAGCTTAGGCTTCTCAGGTGACCTTTTAGACCTTCACAGGGAAGAAAAGTGATGGAGAAGGATGTGGGGGAGGGGAGGCGTTTCAAAACTTTTCAAGGGCGCTCAACCCAACATGCCTAACTTTTTTTTTTTCCCTTTTCTTTTGTACTCTTCATAGAAGGCACAAAAA
Organism: Arrhamphus sclerolepis; assembly: GCA_037176975.1. Lineage (NCBI taxonomy): Eukaryota > Metazoa > Chordata > Actinopteri > Beloniformes > Hemiramphidae > Arrhamphus > Arrhamphus sclerolepis. The sequence continues at coordinate 8,909 of JBAMYA010044420.1, forward strand.
TGAATCCAGGCAATTAAGTTTGATACTCACTGTTGAGCTGCAGGATTGAGTCGTACACCTTGCACTGGATCTGGCCCGTGCTCTGGAAGGCGCAGGACATCCACAGTCCCTCGTACATGGCCACGGCGGTGATGATGTTGTCCCCAACGTAAGCGGACATCTTCCACTGGGGCAAAATGGTGCCAATTATCAGTCCAATCACACCCAGAAGGGACAGGGCGAATCCCAAAATCTGTAGACCCGAGTGGGCCATCTCAGCTTCTCTCTTTTTAGAGCTGGAGCGAAAAAAAAGACGACGTTCACCTGCTTTGCAGGTACGAATATCCCACTCTCTTAAAACCGGCTCTTTAAAAACCTGTCCTTTTTTAAATAAATTAGAGTAAATGTGTTTTGTTTCTGTCAAAGTTGTCTCCTTTGTTCAGATATCCTTTGGAGTTAAATCACCTAAAAGAAAAATCCGTCTCACTTCTCGCGCACCTGTTGCTCTGCCGCACCTTAACTAGAGAGGGGAGAGCGGGAGCGAGCTTTTTTAGGCGGTATCTGCGGCAGGTGGGCGGGGACGCGCACGCAGTTTCATGATGTCAGCGTTACTAAAAACAACCTAAAAAAAAAAGCAAAGAAAAACCAAAATAAGATGCAATTTAAATGAATCACAATTGGTATCCGGTGAAAACATTTTATAAATAAAAAAATACAGATGAACTATCAAGAAAATTTGGGTCCAATTCTGAAAGCATCGAGCATCAGCTCGGCAACAATTGTGATGTTATTGTTGTCATATTGATACGTCCTCCTGTTCATATGTTTGTTTCTATTTTGATGTTGAAACAAAAAAGAAAAAGAGAGAGAGAGAGACTCTCTGCAAGATGCGAGCAGATAACACATGATTCATGACAGCAAGATTTACGTTTGATACAGCAGGGAACCTGTAAAAGCAGTAATGAAATAGAACTTGGTATTCTATCTGTCCAGCCCCTGTATCTCTGTTACAAAGGCATTAAAAAAATGTCTCTAACTTTGGAGAGATCTCAGGCTACAAAATCAACCTTACCAAGAGTCTCCTCTTCCCTATAAATGATCAACAGATGTCCTTCAACATATATCCACTAAAGGAAACTTGTGTTATTTTTCTTTGCAGAATTTCAGTATAATATGAGAGAATTCTTTTTTAGATATTAAAAAAAATCAATTTCTTCATAGTCGGAAGTGCACATACACTCAGATTACTTTGCCTTTAAACAAATTGAGAAAGCTCAGATGATGATGTCATGGCTTTGGAAGTTTCTATTTATCAGTATTTGATTTACTAGGATGCATACGTGTGCATGTATTTTGAGGCACATCTACAGCACACTGCTTCCTTGTGGGAGATCATGGGAAAATAAGAGTGTCTCATTATCCACAGTCAAACGAGACCTGTACCAACATCAGCTGAAAAGCCACTCAGCAAGAAAGAAGACATTACTCCAAAAGCAACATAAAAAAGCCAGAATACAGTTTAGAAAAAAACACAGCTCAAAGAGCTTCACTTGTGGAGACATGACCTGCAGTGTGATGAAACTAAAATTAAACTGTCTGACCATGATGATCATTGTTACATTTGGAGGAAAAAGGAAGAAGCTTGCAAGGCTGACAACATCATCCCAACAGTGAAGTACGGGGGTGGCAGCATCATGTTGTGGGGGGTGTTTTTCTGCAGGAGGGAGTGTGCACTTCACAAAATAGATGGAAAGACATTTAGTGAAGAAACATCTGAAGACATCAACCAGGAAGTTAGATAAGGCAAAAATTAAGTACAAAGTGGTTTAAGAACAACAAAGTTGATGTTTTTGAGTGGCCACAACAAAAACCTGAAGCTCGGTCTTACGCGTAGTTTGAGAAGGTGTGTGGAAGCACGGCAGCCTACGAAGCTGACTCAGTTCCACCAGCTCTGTTAGGCCCATGCAGATTCATCACCCGTGTATCTGAGGATGATGCAGGGTGATGCAAAAATGGAACCAGTATCATCACTGTTTTTCAGAAAGTGCACTGGTTTCCTGTTTTCCAACACGTTCCGTTTGAAGTTCTTCTCGCATACTGAGCCCTTCATTATCAGAGTCGCTCCTACCTCACTGAGCTCCTTCAGCACACACTTTCTAGCGTTGCCACTCCTCTGGAGAAACCAATCACTGAACCCTGGGGGACAGAGCTTTCTCCATCGCAGCCGCCTCCCTCTGGAACTCAGCACCCAAAGCCCTGCGAGACTGTGCAGAACTGGAGTCTTTCAAATTCAAACTCAAGGCCCATCTCTTCAGAGTTGCTTTTAATATTTTAAGAATGTTTAACTGCTACTTCTTTACTTTACATTTTTAATTCCAATGACTATTTACAGTATATTGTATCATTCTTGTTTCTTAACACTAGAAAGTGCTTTTGAGTATTTTCAAAATTGCACTATAAATTAAATCTATTTGTATTATCGTTATTATTATTATTGTTGTTCATATTTTAAGCTCATTTACATTTCATACAAATGTTTGGCTATAACCACAGCAAGATTAAGCACAAACACCTTTTTTGTTTGTTCGTTTTTTTTTGTGCTCTGTAAACTACGTTTTTATATCTTTTTAAATAATTTCCAAACAAGAAGTGGATTCTTCCACAGATGAAAAAATGTTCGTAAATGAAGTGTCGCATTATTAAGACAGACCTTTCTGTCAAAACGTTGATATAGAATAAGCACTGTATTCGCTTGAAATGCTTAACTGAGGCAACTAGATCATAGTAATTAATGATTTAAAAGTATTCTGTACTATCTACAATGGGGAGTCAAGCAAATCCTTTTCCTTGTTTTCTTGTTAGGGTTGTATTAGATAGACCACTCTGTAAAGTTTCTATATTTATATAAATATTTAAAACAAAACAAATGAAGAATAAAGAAATACAGGACACTAGTCCAGAGTATTTAAGTCTACATATTAAAATGTAAATATTGACATATAAACAGTCTTGTATCTTTTATTTATTTTTTTAGTCACTCTGATGTTGATTTGCTGGTGTGTTTTGGATCACTGGCCTGTTGCATCATCTTAGTACAACCAAGCTGTAGCTGTAGGACAGATGACCTGACACTTTGCTCTAGCAGACTTTGGTGTACGGAGTTACAGTCGGCTCCTTGTCTGCCAGCTTTCCAGCTGTATGTCTGCAAAACAACCCTCAACGTTATTTTATCTTGAATTATAACAGTTTCCATTCCATCAGTTACACAACAGGATTTCTTTTGATCTTGATTTTTACGCTCCCCAACATGAGGGACCGTGTGTTTTGTACAACCCTCATGCTTTTTTCTGTCACAGCTGACAGGTTCAGGTGGTGCGTTTTACAACCGGAAATGTCCGGAAATGGTGGCAGGCGTGCTTGGTGGGTTCTGAGGAGCAGCACATCTATCTATGATAGATCCTGATAGATGTAGTATCCTACATCTGTGTAATTCAGTATGTACATGGTAGAAAAAAAAATGTTTTGACAACTTAATGGAAATGCAGTGATGCAGTTTGTGTGTGGGTGTACATACATGTATATGTGTATGTATGTATATATATA
>JBAMYA010044421.1:0-12490 GCA_037176975.1 Arrhamphus sclerolepis
GGCTATAATTGTTGGAGAGTGTAGCTCCATAGTTGTAGTCTTGCTTGGAAAAAAAAATTAAACATTGAAAATTATAACTGGAAAACATAAACTGCCATGCAGGTTCCAACAACACCAAATATGGGTGATAGGAAACTAGTAGTAAGTTTGCTAGCTTCCGCTGACTTTCACCAGCGTCAGCTGTCTGTTTACCTCTTCTCATGTACTGACATAATGCTTCCTGCCTCATCTTCGTTAATATGACTACATACTACTTACAGCACTCATATTCATTCTCAAAACGTGGCTGATCAAAAGGGAACGTTTCTGCTTTTGGGAAGACATGGCCAATATAATTATAAATCAGTCCTGATTTGTCTCAAAAGCTTGTAGGATGACCAAGTTTAAGTTCTGGCATCTAGGGAAGATGCATTTCGACTTGCTTACCTTAAATAACCATTATATTTTATCCTGAAATCATTTTACTTTCTTTATAATAATAATACCAAGCATACCAAATATTTTCACCTTTAAACGGAAGCTTTCCCATATATGCAAATACTTGTTTTGGGTTTTTTTTTTTTTTTAATCACTCTATCAAACTTTGAGTATCAAAGAATGACACTACCATAACCTAGGCATAGCTGACGTTCTTGGTGCACACCAATAATGTTTGGCCTGAAAAAGGGTGACAATGAGCTCTAAAAACAATAAATCCTGAATATTGAAACATTGTAACATAGTATAACTTTTAATCAGTATGTACTACATCTAGTGCTGAGGTGAAAAGTTAAGTTTCAGCAGCACATTATATCCCAACATTAAGTCTTCAGTACAGTCATCTATTTGCTGTAGATTGTCATGTTTGATCACTGTGCAGGGTGACACGCTCTAACTCTGGTCATTGCATGTGGTCAGCACTGTGCAGACACTGAGCACCTCTCTCTTATTAAAGTAGGTGGCTGAGCTTTAGTGGGTGTTGAGTGTAATTACATTGGACACATCAGAGACCAGGGTTTCTCTGGAGGAAAAAAAAAAAAGGTGTCCTGTTCCATGGGAATAAACAGCTGTGTCTTCAATGCATTTTCTGACAGTGCTTTTACAGCCACAACCCCTCAAAAAGTCTAGTCCAAATCATGCTACATAGCTTTACTTTAACAAAGAAGTATTGGCAGAAATGTGCCGTTTCAGTGAGAAAATATGAAAAGAGCTGCTGCCCTGTGTTTTTGGGTGACTTGACCTTGTTTACTCAACAGTCTACACCAAAGTGCCCAGTTAGCTGTATGACGCACTGGATGGCAGTTCTGTGAATGTGTCTGTGAAGAGGCTGAATATCCTGCAATTACAAGGAGAGCTCTGAAGATAAGACCTGCTTCTGCAGACTCCGTGTCTCACTGCATGTCCTCAGAGACTAGGCTATACTATACTCTCTGCTCTGCAAGTAGTGATATCTCAGAAAATTCTCCACTACTGTCTCAATCACCACCTTTATGCATATTTCATGGCTCAGACTGCCTTATTCTTGCTCTGTTCCTGCTGTTTCAGAAAAACGCTACAATACCATACAGGTTGAAGTGCATGTGGGATGTCCTTTCCATCGTACAGGATTACATCCAGATTACTATTCTGCACGCCCTTTCCCTCTGATAAATTGTGCAGGAGGGGGAAATAGATTCTGCAGCATGTGGGCTTGCAGACAGCCCAGTACAGACACCGGAATTTGGCATTTTGCAATAGTTCCTGACAGACCTAAACGAATGCTACTGGCGTGGGAGTTGTTCTTTTTTTCTGTCTTTCTTTCTTTAAAATACCAGTTAAAAACAAATTACTGAATTGAAAGCTTCCCTAGTCGCTCACTGTCCACAGTTGTCTTGATGTTATGTTGCTTACTTTCCAACCCGGTTAAATTTTGTGCAGATGATTCTATGTTGCCATTGGCATCAGACGCAGGAACACCAGTGAACAAGACTGGGATGATGGAGCACTGACAGATGCAGCGTGACATAGCTTTGACTTGTATGTTAAAAGGTGCTCTGCGCAGTTGAATAGTTTGTATTTCATTCCTCCATTTCCTGCACCAACAGCTCTGCAGCACTAGTGTATGGTTACACAGTGTGTGCACAGTTTGCATCATGTTCTGATTTGTGTTTAATTCCTATATATCTTGCACCTTTTTTTTTTTTTTTTTAGCTGAGGTATTTTTTGAGATATACTGTAATTTATAGAAAAATGCAATCATGGCATCTCTTATGTAAATCACAGCATTTGTATGGAGAACATGGGTAAAAAGAGAGAGAAAAAAATCAGTTTTGTGATGCATGTGTGTGGATGTGCTAACAGTTGAAACGTTACCTGCACTGTTGGAGAAACTGCCTGAGCTTAAGCCAAAACAAATCTGCTAGCACAAAGGTGGCAAATTGAATCCTAGAATATTGTAAATGCTTTGAAAAGGAAAAAAAAAAAAAGACTTCCAAAAAACTTCACAAAAGGTTTGACTTGACAACTGTTTTGTGTGTAATAACATAATAGTTTTCATGTTGTTAAGTATCTTTGTACTCCCTAAACCATTGCATATTTTTCTCCTCAGGCTAGAGAAACCTTTCAGTTTCTTCATAGTCCATGCACTGTTCTCTGTTATGCAGTTTATTTTGCTTGATTCCTGAAGAAACACTGTTCAGTGCCTCGTTCACAACAGCCCTCTCTCTTAGTATCACTAGTAATGTCAAAGTCTTGCTTACATTTTGAAGTGCTTTGGGGCAAAGAAGAGTTTGGGGTTTCTTTGTCTGACCATGTCATTAAGCCTGAACACTGTAAACCATTATCTCCTCTCTCCCCTCCCACAGTCAGTTTTTTTTTCCAGTGTAGGAAATTAGCTCACATCAGTTTCCCTCCATCCTCATAGGGTTATGCTTTTATTTTTCTGCACTAGAAGGTCCAACGCTCGCTCCCCCAGGGACAAGTCTGTACGCTCAGCTTTGAGCCTATGCATGCTGGAACAGCTGATGTACAACACAGAGAAACTACCACGAGGGAGATTTTAACCTTTTGGTGCTTTTTCCTAACATCGTGAAGGAGAAATGGATCAAAATGGGCAGTGTGGTGAGGATTAAAATAGATGACAAAGAGGTTGAATAAAACATGGGTCAGTGCTATTACGGAGAAGGGAAAAAGGAACCAGAGGGTGTGCTGTAATTCAAATTTAACTAAGCAGCAGTTTGAGCATGTGTGTCCGATCTTGCTGATAAATTAAGCTGAATCAGTTATTTAATATGACACGAATAAAAAAGTGTTCTCCATAGCCCTGTGATGGACCGGTGACATGTCCACCTTCCCTTCAGTTGATTTGTTCGACTCTTTTTATGTACTTTGTAATGAATGGTTGAAATGGTCTGAGTTCGGATAACAGAGGAAACGGTATAGTCACACACTCTGAAGTATTGATTCAAACTGAGAACGTGAGATGTCTAATATAACTTGAGCAGTGTGAGTCTCGGGGGTTTGATGGACGTTTACTGGGGAAAGATGCAACACTGGGTTAGGGCCCTTTTTGAGTGATTTTGTGACAACTGGATCTGAAGTGTTAATTTATCACCGTATTATCGCTTGTTTTCATTTCACACCAGTCTGGCAACTGAGCAGTTTATAGAATCCCTGAGCTTCACTTTTTCTTTAATTCCTTGCTTAACTCCAATTATTTTCTGTTTTAGTGGCCCAAAACAAACCATGAGCATATTTTTCTTTTACTCATTGTCTTTTTCCTCATTTTCTTACCATTTTTGATCAAGGCGGATGAACGCATCACATCCATGTGATGTAATTTCCAGTTTCAGTCAGTTAATCCACTCCTCATCTGCTACTTCCTCTTTCAGCTAGCTGGCTGAATGTAAAAGAAGTAACTGTGTGTTTAGCTTGACTGGTTGAGGAAACCATCACACCCATCCTGTGCCAGTTGCGTCATTGTGTTGTGCAGATTGTAGACACCATTGTCCGTTACTGAAACTCGAGCAAGAAGGAACGAAGAGCTCTAAAACAAGCTTAATGAGGATATTTTTTCTTTGCATTTTTTTACTAGTTTGCCTTTGTGAAATAAAATGGTACTCACTGTTTACTAACAGCTGCCAGTGTGGCAACTGCATGATGCAAGTGGCAATAACCTTTTAAGTGATCAATAACAGTCTGTGTGTGCAAAAAATGACAACGATTTTAAATTGATTGTTTTGATACTTGGAGTAGATATAGCTCCTCTTTTTTAATTACAGGATTCAGTCACTGATGTTTTATGATACACCCCTGAAAATTAAAAAAGTAAACTCCTTTGCAGAATTGCCTGCTAGACCTCACACCAGGCCTTTTAACTGTTAAAGAAAAACTTTCAAAACTCTAGCTGTGCTTTACTTATGTAATGTGTGTGTGAGTGTGTTATGGTGAACTTTAGTGTGGGGTATATTTAGGGATGTTGAGTGCAAATTGATATTCACTTATATACAAAATGCAAATAAGCATTGGCTCTCATATCAAGTGAAAAATTGTTCTAAACGCTGAAGGGAGTTGTGAACAAAGTTTGAAAACAAATGCACTTATTTAAAATGTGCAATCATGAAGACAGACCAACAGCAAAACAATGTGTCGCTTTATTGCAGGACCTTTTTAAATTATTTTCCTGAAGCAGTGGCACTTTCTTACAAAATGACGACTTACTGCCTTTTCATGTCGAAGCGTGTTGCTGCCTTTGCTCCTAAAGGCCACTGCATGTGGAGGCAACACTGAAATAAGATTGGCAGCTGTATGTGTTAAACGTAGCATGCCTTAGAAGTTTATTAAAAATACTTGGAAAGTAATGTATTGTACTGCTCTGTGAAAACAAAACTCAAGAAATTCATTTACAATCTGGCAATTGCGTTTTACACATGTGACGGTTGAACTGGGTATGATGGACAGGCTTTATGGAGAAAAAGAGGCAGGAGGAATCCTGTTAACACCCAAGTTTTCAGCTTAAAGGGAGAGAGTAGAAAAGGCTGACTCAGCTTCTCTCAGGCTCTCTCCCATTGATGAAGATTATATCCTTCAGGACGGTTCTAATCAAACCTGCAGTCACCTTGTAAGCAGCCTTTACTTTGCTGCTGCTGCGTCTGTGTGGGAAGTGAGTCTCACACAACACCTCACACTAGTTTTGTGTGTATATATACTGTAAACTGCGTTTGTGTATTCACAATGTGTTTGCAGGGGAAGGAAGCCAACTTATGAGACTCATGGTAGACAGAACTTCATTCTGATGCTAAGTGCATTAGCTTTTTTAAATGCTTGTTTCAACTGAAAACACATGGTTCAGCATTTAGTGACTTGAAGGTAAAGAGATCCAAACTGGGAAATTCCCTGGGGAATTGGTTTATTGCTTCCTTTAAAACTGTTAATTTCCTTGAAATGATCCCATCAATAATCTTAAAGGAAGACTGATATGTAGAAATTATGTTCTCATCCACATTCTTGAGAGTTTCTCCCCATAGACACGCATTTAATAATGGTAGCTTTATTCTGGGAACAAGAAAACAAGCAGCTGCCCCGGAGATACAGTGTTAGTGGCTGGATGCCCACCGTTTTGGATTTGCCAAATGTTTCAGAGACGGTGAGAAATAGAAAAGGTGTTCGAAGCCACACTTATTCCTGCTGCAAACACAAAGAATGACAATAGCTGACTAAAAAGGGATATTTGAAATAACCCATGAGCAAGGTATGAACTAATGAAAACGTGTATAGAAATCATGATTATCAGTTTATATGACCGTCTTCATTTTCAACCTTTGAACCTTTGGGTGCACAGTGGTTGTATAATGAAACAGATGAGCAACTGGATACAGTAAAAACATTGTTTTACAAGTAAAGGTGTTGAGCTGATAGTAACAAGATGCGTTTTGACCAAAGTATATGTTACTTTTCCTCCAGGGATCTTTTATTAACTTATTTTTGTTTGGTGAAGTGTGTCAGCGTTCCAAATGTGCTCTTAAATGCAGTAAATTTAGTTCACTGATTTGCTGCAAGACATCTGTCTGAGGGGCAGATCTGATCTGCAGAACACAAAATACACTGAAGGTACAGTGAAAGCAGGAAGTGGGCTTCAGCTGCACACGCACATGTTGGAACTGTGGCACCTTCTCAGTAATGTAATGCATTTCTTTTTCTATTTATTTGTGCTTTACAGTATGAGTGGCTGGTGGCTGCATTTATGCAAGAATTATAATTCCTACTTCCTAAGATTATTTGTCATTTTTTAAAATGTGTCCTTTTGACGAAGCTGTCTTCATGCATACCTCTTCTGGCTCCTACATGAGGTACTGATGTTGCATGTTCAGCTGTGGAAGGTCCTGACCAGCCCCCAGAACAGAGGCAGCCTTATTCATCAGTTTGTTGAGTTGCTGCTCCCCCAACAGATGACTGCAGATGAGATTGCAATCTTCACAACACTCTTAGAAAAGATCCTGTAGCATTATGTTGCAAAAGACTGATGGACCTAAGCTTCCTTAAGAAATAAAGTCTGCTCTGTCCCTTCTTCAGGCAGCATCAGTATTGTGTTTTTCAGTCTGTTGTCCAGGTGAACACCAAGGTATTTGTACTCCTTCACAACCTCTGGTGGAAATACTGTCTGACTTATTCCAGTTGGTTAGGGGTAATCTATGTCCATAACCAGTTGCAGATGGATTAACTGCCATTAATAATTTTTTATAGCACATACAGTAAATGCACAAGTTGTCATTAACTCAGTTAATGAGCAATGTGGTTGGCTTCGTCTCATCTGCTGATCATTATTAATTGTCCTGACATAATAAGGTTAGAATAAAGTTCTTTATACTGTAGTCAAAAGTGTATAAGAAGCATCCACAGTGCAGGTTGATATTGCATTAGTTTTTAGGGAGAAGACGGGGCCCTTGTAGTGTTGTATTGGAGCTGAGCAGGGTGCAGCTGAACCTTTGGCAGTAACTAAGCACTGAGGGCTTTATTGTGATTTGTAATTATGTGGCTTTTTTTTTTTCTTGCGGGGCCTCAGTTTGGTGGGCTCCACCACTCTGTCTCCTTTTAGGCAGGCGGTACTGAGTAGGAGAACAGAGATGGGGTGGGGTTGGGAATTAAACCTGGCTCAAGCTTCAGAGAATTAACAAGATTCCAATCTTATGAATAGATATTAATAATCAAATACAGACTGTGTTCCTTCCCATTTCCTGCCTGGAATCTGTATACATGTAGTTAGTCTGCTGTTTGAGGTGGGCAACTGGACCTGAACTTAAATTATTAGTGTATATGTCTTGGATGATTTTCTAGAATACTGATGAGCAGCACATAGCTCATTGTTGGCTCACTGGTGGCAAAATTGCATTAACCATTGTTAATTTCATGTGCAGAATCACCATATTATTTTCATTTGTGTTAGATTGTACAAACTATATTTGGAAAATGACCTAAGACTGACAGAAATTTCTAGTTTTTGGAATTTCAGAGATGGTATCATGGTTTTAGTGTGTTAAATAGCTGTTCTGCAAATTTTATCATCAGCATGTGGCTGAATATGCACACGCAGTGTCTTCCTTTTACCCCGCTGTTCTGTCTGAATGCCAGTTTAAAATCTGCTTGTTGTGATTTGTCTATATATTGGAGTTTGGCTAAATGCTTTTTTTGCTGTGAATCATTTTTAAACAAATGTTTATAGTTTTTATTATTCCTTCCAAAGCAGTGATTTAATGCTTCTCGACTCTTTTGCTCAGTCTGCCGTTAAATGCTGAGCTGAAAACAGAAGCCCGAAGACTGACTCAAACCTGCCCACAATCGCTGCCAGTTGCAGCATTTAGATTTCCTGTTTTTCTGCTTTTTATTTCCCTTCTGCAAAGCTTTGCAACTCAGACCAAGAAATTAGATCAGACTGAAAAGATGAGTAAAGGTAGAACTTAGGTTTTGAGTTTCCCAAAAAAAAAGATTATTTCATTTCTAGATTCTAGATTCAAATATTGTCATCCAGTGTGTTAAACTTTGACAATTATTTAGCATTTTAAGTGTTAGACCAAGGCTTTAGTGAAAAACGTCCTGACCTTTTCACTCCAGTTTCATTAAAGACTGTGAGGAAATGAGACCTTGAGACAATGGCAGCTACTGGGGAGGGCTTCCCTCTGTTCTCTAGGGAATCCTAACTACAGTTTTTCCAGCTTTACAGGAGAATTAACTTCTGTGACTTCTCAATTACAGTTCGGTTCAGCCCAGGCCATGCGTAAGCCTGCTGTTTTCCAACGCTGTCTCTCTCAGCGTTTGCATTGGCTCAGTCTCCTGCTGTGGCACCAGAGCAAAGACCCAGTAGTTTGGATTTGTATTCTAGGAAGGGAACGGCAGATTAACATTTGTTGTGCGTCTTTAGTCTTTAGTTTCATTGTTCTTGTAATAGTTTTGAGGGTCATTTTTCATAAGCTACAATCTGTGGAGTAGAATGCTTCAGTATTGTGTGGTATTCGCTTGATGAGTGAATTAGTTTCTTGGGAGGCTTATAAAGACAAGAAGAAATGGACTTCATCCAGTGCAAAATGTGTGTGTGGGTGTGCATTCAAGCACAGGCTGAGGGAACAGGAAGGGCAGGGTGGAGCCGTGCAGCATGTTTCCTGTGAAGCAGGAAGTGAACAAGGTCAAACTGCCGAAGCCATACGAGTTATTGTTCTGAGTTTCTGGTTCTGCTACCAAAGTCCAAAATAAATGGTTCATTAGTGGTACATTTTTTTTCTTCAGTTTTGATACTTAATACAATTTAGACTCATGTCCAGGTCTCCCTGACTGGTCAGTCTGTAATGATGCTATATAAAAAAAAAAATAAGCAAATGTTTCTTGTTAAAAGAGCCATTAATGCAGTGTGTTTTTTTTAAGTGAGTAACCCTCAAAATCCTTATAACTTTTATCTCCATACATGCAAATGCATCGGGACCACATTCTATTCCAAACCAAACCATGAAGAAAAGGGAATTTTGTGCTGTTTTTTTCAAATAGCATGTCTGCATTTTTCTTTCCAAACTCAAACATTTATTGTATAAACTGAGAAGTGCTTGAAGAGTTACCTCTCCTGTGAATCAATGAGCTAAAATTTAGATTTAGATTTAGATTGAGTTTCTGAGATCTGCTTCACATCTGTGGTGCTTGGAGTCGCCCCTCTGGTTTTCTGTTGGGTCAATGTCGTCTTCAGCATCGGGCGACGCGACCTCTTCAAGTATTTTGATGCATTCAAACTGACCTATGACCCATGGGATGCGATAAATAGGCCTGACGCCATATGAGAAAAATCACCGCCATACTGGGATTCTTCATCCTGATATGGGGCATACTGTGACATCAGTTCAGCGTTTAGGTACATCCAAAAAGAACACTTTCATCTGTCCATAAAATGTCGCAGTCTGTGTTCTTTTTCATATAGTTTTCAGATCATGTTTTTTTCAGCAACAGAACTTTGCAGCACCTTCTTACTGTCAGTTTTGCTTTGATCACCCTGAAGCTGATCATTGGTGGAGCCTTTGCCATTTTGGTTATTCCTCCATATGTCAAACAAATAACTCAATTAAGTCACATGTTTGACACCCATTTTATTCAGATTGAATCACCTTGTTAATTGAACTCCACTCTTTTTAATAAACAATTTAATAGTTTATTATTTTTTCCCTCCCTTTCTGTAAAGTTAGCAGTAACACATTTGAATCAGTTTTCTTCATGGTTTGATATGGAAAAGAGTGCACAGTTTTTCTAATGTTTTTGCATGTTTGAAAATAAAATCAGTTATAAGGATTTACTCTTTTTTTTTTTTAACACCGTCATATTGAACACAACTGTGTTGACTACATGCAGTTTTGCATTGTCGCTCTTTCTCTGACTGTTATAGAATCTTAAATGACAAAGTTAACGCATAAGTTTGTTGCTCCGTGTGCTTTTTAAACAGCAGTGTCAGGAAAAGGTTTCTGAAGGTTGGCGCGCTACAGAAAAGTAATGTTATCAGTAAATGAACCAGGCATTCGTCGGAGGATTAAAAAGTGACCTTTTACAAGTGAGGAGAGTTAAAAGAGCAGAGAGATGGATGACTCAGCTGTTTGGGCCGAGTCTTTTAATATTGACATTTAACACTGCATTGGATGCCTGCTTTCTTTTTTTGTTTTATGTTCAAGCATTTAGCATTTAGCAGTTGAGAAAGCACTAAGTAAACTTAATTCTGTTGTCTTCTTTAAAAGATTTCATTGGCTCTAGTGGCCTTTCTTGAAAGTTGGTGGGTTAGAGAAGGAGTTAAGAGATACAGTAAGTGGTCACGAGCCAGGAGTTGAACTCGCGACCTGCTGCACGAGGACTGTGGCCTGCGCATGGACCACCTGCTTTAACCACTAGGCTACGTAGCAGCTGTGAAGCAGATTTTGGGACTTTCCAATTAGTCTTTTACATTTGGGGATTACTAGCAATGACACAGCTAAGGATCACAATCTTGCATAACCAAAATATATACAAGGCAAGTTGAGGCTTCACACGGTCATGAGACAGCAATGTGAGACACTGGACTTTCTGACAGACTTTGAAGTTACTTTATACCAAACTTTGTTTCATTTCCTCTTTTTTTGTTTTGTTTTAAGAATGTTTACACTGGTGAATAAATGAGCATGTTTTTTTCCTCTTGTGAGGCATATATTTCATACGATGCCAGTTCAACATGGGTTAGAGATGAAAGGCCTCAACAGACCTGATGGCTAACAAATGGACTTAAGAGGGGACTTTATAAGGTATAAAGGTGGTCTTTCTTCAACAGGAAAATTATATTACAAAGCTAGCCATTTTTATGCCCTTTCATTTAATTATTTTTTTTTAAAACAAACAGAAATGTTACCTTTAATCATGTGTAACTCTTGTTACAGCAAAATTGGTTTTATTCCATGTTCCATCTGGAACGTTCTCTCTTTCCAATTCACTGTGAGATTGAAAAGAAAATCTTGAGAGATGTAACTAGGTCAGGGTATTGAAAATGGATTCCTTTCTGATATTAATACCATTGAGTAAAAAAGCTCTGTCCTTCGATAACTGTTTTCACATCCTTGGAACTTTGCTGTTTTATTGTTTTACTGTTCAACATGCAGTGAAGCGCCATAATCATCCAAGTTCAGAGATCCCTCAGGAAAAATGACAAATAGCTCTATTATAAGGTGTTTTTTGTCCCACTTGTTTGTTTTTTTTTCCCTTTTTGAGACCATTTACACTGTGGGAGATTTTGTCTTGTTGAATGAACATGAATGAATAACTGTTGGTTTGTGTTCTTCAGAATTTAAGTTTGAGTTTCATCATTTGTTGACAATTAAAAAAAAATAAGATGGTACAAAATACTGTTCCTATATGTGAGGAAAGAGACCTAACTGACAAACTGTCGCAGCTGAAGCAGCAGAAATGGGTAGAAAGTAGGGATGGGACATGATATTCGAATAGTCGAATATTTGTGACGCGTTCGAATAAAGAACAGTAATTTCAAATCCTGTTTTGGTTTACGTTGCGTTCCACTAAAAAAAAATAAAAAATAATTAGCACAGAACAAAAATTAATGCGTTTCCTAGTTTCAAACTTAAAGCCAATCAACAGAAATCCCCCCGCCTGGCAAAGTTGTCTTCTCTGCAGCGGTCTAATTGTCAATAAGCTGCGCACCCGTCTCCACCCCGACCACGTTGACATGTTTTTTTTTAAACAAAAATATGTCATAGGTTTATTCTGCTATGACTGTTCAAATGCTTTAAATATCGTTGCTGAAACGTGCTGTTTGACCCGCGGTTCTGCCCAACAGGCATGAAAATAGGCATGGTTGCTTAGAAATGGACAATAAAATAAAATTGAAAGCCTATATTCGATATGTGAGGGGAATTACTCAGTGAAGAGTTCACTATTCTGTGATTTGGAAGTTTATTGTAGCTTCTTTAAACTGTTACCTCTTTCACCCTGTCTGTCATCATGACAGATGGGCGGAGCTGTCGATTTTCGAATCGAATTTCGAATAGTGTTTTTGACCAAAAGTCACATCCCTAGTAGAAAGATCCCCTTGTTTCTTAATTTTGATTCTCTGCATTAAGAACAAATATTGTTGCCTAATAGGGTACTAACAAAACTCATGTTAAACCACATTCTGTCATTTGTTTTCCCTCTAAAGCTATAAATAAAAAGTTCCACATTTTAATTGTCTAATGTGGCTTCCTTTATATGGAAACTTTACTACGTTGGTATCAAAAAATGTGATGTTCAAGGATCAGTATCAAAGGTAAGGTTTGGGTTTTAGTATTCATTTTGAAAAATCTTTTTGCGATACCCAGCCCTAGCTGTGACTGACTTATAAATTTTTAAAAGATATTTCTGCATTGGGGTTGCCTTCTTTATTTTGACTTTTCCTGAATGTCCACAGCAGATCGTCTGGTTCCATCTAACCCTGTCCTCTGCATCCTCGTCTCTCAGTACATCTCCTCTTTGGACTTCTTCTAGGGCTCCTGTCTGG
>JBAMYA010044422.1:0-12489 GCA_037176975.1 Arrhamphus sclerolepis
GGTGCCACCCTGATTAAGCGCTTCATAAGTTATGTCCAAGCCTTTGATCGGGGACATTTTTTAATTTTTTGTCAATGTGTCGTTCAAACACACTCCCCTCACTTCGCTCATATGTGGGCTCCGCCCAAACTCGACATCAGAGAAATATCCGCCATTGCTTAATTTCAGAAAGATTATATACTGGTTAAGACATCAGCAATGTACTTGTCTATCAGTACTTTTCCATCTGTACTTCATCTTAAACTGGAATGACAGACCTTCTGCAGTTTGGGCTTTTAAAGTAGCCTATGTGGTGCAGCTTTCTGATGTTACAGGGGCTCTGGAACACATATTGTCCTTTACCCCACTGAGTGTCACACCAGTGGTAGCACACATAATATATTTTCCACTTTCTGAAGATTGTGATTTAAAAATCTGTACTCTCCATATTCTCCATATGGAGTGTATGTATAATTAAACTAAGATTATATAAAAAATACACATTGGTCAGATATCAGATTCAGTAAGAGTGAAAAAAAATAGCCTTATGAATGAGCTGAGAGTGCAAAGTTGCTTATGAATTTGAAAAATCTTAATCAATTGTTCCGTGTGAGTGCCCCCTAGTGGCAAAAGGGGTGTAACTAATGATACTCTCTGTGCCGACCTATAAACCTGGAATTAAACTTTTTTTTTTCTACAGAGGCCTCAAGTAAGGCCATTATGACAGGACTGATGTTATTAAACGTTAACCATGTCAAAAGGTAGGGAAACTCTTCTCATGCATGGCAGCGCAAATGCGACCATTTTTGAGGTAGCTTAGTTAATGGAAGATGAATTACTACAAAAATAACAAAGA
Organism: Arrhamphus sclerolepis; assembly: GCA_037176975.1. Classification (NCBI taxonomy): domain Eukaryota; kingdom Metazoa; phylum Chordata; class Actinopteri; order Beloniformes; family Hemiramphidae; genus Arrhamphus; species Arrhamphus sclerolepis. Next base: position 836 of record JBAMYA010044422.1, read on the forward strand.
TAAACAAATAAATTAAAATTTAATTATAATATCACCAGCTTCTCTGCCTTTTCTTCTTCAGATTTGAAAAATCCAGAGGAACTTGAAGGCACATGTGCTAACAGGTCCATCTCAGGAATTTGTATGCCCCATCAAAGTCCCAGAATTAAAGTACAAATATTTCATGTTATGGTTCAAAAACTTTGTTTATACAACACTCTGACTACACAGACAAGGTTAGTTATGGTCCTGATTCTGTAGCCAGATCTAAACACTTATCTAACAAACTTTCTCTGCACAGATATAAAACAGATTATGATGGGGAAGTCGGCATCTGTAAACTGAGCTGGTGTAACGATAACAAATGGGCGCTCCCGGAAATGATTTCCATGCCTGTTTTTTTTTATTTTTTTTATAGGAAGATGAGTTCAATGAAAGATTTGCAATCGAAAGTGTGAATTTCTGAGATCAAGGAAAAATATCAACCATAAATGCAAAGTGCAGCGTTTTCAACAGGATCAATACGTTTTCTTTAATTCTGCTTAGCCTATAGTTTTTCTGCTATAAGTGGCATAAATGTGTTTTGTTTTGTTTTTTGTTTTTTTTTGTAAAGGAAGGCATATAGGTCAGTATGCTATACTTTTAAAGAAAATAAGAATAAAATAAAAACAATTATGCGAAGCAACATTCAAAGAAATGATGTAGACCAAAAAGCAGCTGTCACAATAAGAGCAGAATGTTATCTTCAACTTTTAAAGAACACAAGGCTGTAAACACATTTATTTGTCCTACCTTCAGCATTTTCTGCCAACAGGTATTCTTTAACCTTAAAATACCTTCTGTGCGCACTGTACGACTTTTTGTTATCTCCGGTTCCTTCAGTCCAGTGAACGCGCGCGTCTCCTTTGGCTTTTACAAGAAGACTCTTAAACTTGGTGTCTTTTGTCAGTTTTAATGTCACCGTTCCTATAATTGTATCTCCCGCAGAAAAGGTGCCATCCTGATTAAGCGCTTCATAAGTTATGTCCAAGTCTTTTATCGGGGACATTTTTTTATTTTTATTTTTTGCTCTAAATGTGTCGTTCAAACGCACTCCCCTCACTTCACTGATGCCTGGATCTGCATCCGCTGAATATCATCTCCTGGAGGACCAGTAGGACTGGACTGGGCTCCGCCCAAACTCGACTTCAGAAAAATAACCACCATTGCTTAATTTCAGAAAGATTAGACACTGGTTATAACATCAGCTATGCACTTGTCAAAAAACAAAACAAAACAATGCACGACAGACAATTCAGATGCAATGATTGTGTATAGCCTAGAAAAATGCTTCTTAGAAGCTTGTTCAAATATGAGGGTCCACATTTACAGATTGAGCCAATTAAAATAGCTTGGACTGGAGATTATTTATGAACATATCTTTGACAAAATGAAAATAATAAGAAAGATGACACTTGCCTATATAAAAGACATAAATAAATGCTGTATGGAATTATTTGAAACAACAATCCATACAGTATACACCTGGGAACAAAAGAGATCAGCTGATGAAGTTTTGGGGGAGAAATGTCGTTCAATTACTCCCAGCCTAAGAAAAAAATCCAAGGCATTCCCAGAAAGACATTGTCTGGATGGGGGCATATGCTGCTCTAAAGTCAGCGTAAATCAGTAGCTTTTACAAGATGTGCAAGTTGCCTTTTGCTTAGGTACTGTAACGTATGACCATGCTGTCAGAAATGAATGTTTTTCTGCAGCCTCTCTGGATCATGTTTATGGTTTCATCTTTGCATGACAGAGCTTTAACTTGTGCCTGCAGATGGCATGATGGACTATGTTCTTAGACTGAGATGTTCTGACATTTTCCTCAGTCTCACCACTTTGTAATCGTGTGATGTTTTTCATGCACTGCCTCTTGAAGAGCTGAAGATCACTGGCATTCAGCATCGACTTTAAACCTAGTTCCATGCACACAGGTTTCCTCGAGATTCTTAAAGTCTTTAACAGTATCATGTATAGTATGTGACACTGTTCCAAAGGTTTCACAAATTTATGTTGAGGATCTTATCAGTACTTGATGTTTTCTACATTCTATTCTGACTAAAATAAAATGATTATGTTTGCAAATCATTGCTTTCAATTTAATTTTACTTACATCTTACGCAGTGTCGCACATTTAGAGTTTAGGTTGTTGGAAAAAAAAGAGTTCTCCTGTCTTGAAAGTATTTTAAACATGCATTTTAATAACATCTCTCACACACAGAGATCCAGTTAGAGACTACATAGATCTTTATTCAAATCTACAAGTAAAAGCAAATAATTGTGAGAACAGCTCAAATATTTGCTTACTTAGTTGTATAAGTGCCTTTTCGATAAGTGATTGTTGCATATCAGTGGGAAGTGACAAACATAAGGCAGGCATCAGGTGTTTGATTATAAAAATTAGCCAGACGTTACCACTGCTTTACATCTCAAGGTTCAACAGAATATTCAGTTTCAGAGTTATGTAGCTTGTTAAGTTTACACAGCACCTCAGCATCTGTATACCATCTCATTAACACACCAAAGTAGATTACTCCTACAATGAAAGCCACAACCCACTGAACAAAAGGCACACTGCATAAAAATAAGGACACATCAATGATTTCTGCATTACTACTGAAAAAACAACAACAAATGCATATAAAGAGTATAGTAATGACAGTTAGAGTAAACAAATATAATTTCATGCTCAAAAATGAACACTTTGGAGTTGAACAAGCTCTGCATATGGAGTGCTTCCTGAGTATTGAGGTATTACAGTTGCAATGAGGCCAAGTGGCAACAAAAACATACAGTGCAAAAGTACTGTTTTTGTATACAATTGTCAATGCACTAACAGTAAAGACCGCACACAGGCACTTCTGCCTTCATATATTTAGCCATTAATGTTTTATGTTAACTGATTTCATCACTTTGACATTCATGTGATTACTCAGCACCAGATTTTTCAGGAGACAAAGATGGAAAAAGCACTGAATACGCTGGAGGTTCTTCATCTGACTGAGACAGGAAGTCCATGTTCATCATGGGTGCAGAAGGCACTGGGTTGTATGTAGGAGCTATTGGGGATCGGGAGGGAGGTGGCGGCGCTGATGGAGGTGAGTGAAATGCTGGTGCATTAGGTGGAGGATGAAGCACTGAAGATGAGGATGAAGATGAAAATGGAGACCCATATGGAGAAGGTGCCCGTGGTATAGAGTTATTGTAGCCCCCATACATGTGCATTGGCTGAGGGGGGTACACTCCTGGTGGACCCGGATACATCTGTAGGTTACAGGGGTATGCAGGTGGGGGTTCTGAATGACCCGGGGCTCTTGGGTAACTCCCTGCATTAGGAGAGGCCGGATAACGACCCATGGCCACTGTGGGAGGTGCAAAGTCGCTGTTGCTTGGACCCCCACTCGGATAGGGACCCACTGCTCCTCCATTGTGATTGACAGGAGCCAAGTGAGCAGGTATTATGATGAGTGGGAAGACAACCTCTGGATCAAAAGCAAAGCTGATGTCCAAATACACCTGGGAAAAAATAAGTATGCATCATTAGTACATGAGGAGTTGCTTTTCATATTAAACAAGACTTTCATCTCCCAAAAACATGAAATATGGCATATTTTTTTTTAAAAATTTGATTGGTTTTCACAAAATTTGTTCAACATTTCTGCAGCATTGTTATCGCAATATCACATACCTTTAAATGGTATTCCACTGAGATTATATCACAGTTTTGAATTGTTACCATCTGGTCTCTGGGAATCTTCAGTGTACATTTGACCTCCTTCTGTGTATGGGCTTTAATGGCGTTGTCCACCAGTTTGTGGATCACGTTGCTCTCATGTCTGGTATCTCCTTTGGCACGGTACACAACATCCTGGATTATGCTAAATTTGGGCGTCATCTCACTGGATGAAGAATTGACGATTTTCGCAGCAATCATTATAGTTTCACCTTTGAAACAGACAGACAAAAGAAAAATCTTTCAAAATCAATTGCAACATAGCTCCACAGTCCAGAATATGTGTAGAACAGACCAAAAGCCAAATTCAAATATATTTATGAAGCATAATTGAAACAACCAGACTTGTTCAAAGGGCTGAATGCAAAGAGAAGCAGAATAGATAAGAGTAAATCGTTTAATTGCGTTTAATTGCAAATAAAGGAACATAAATTAATGTTTGACATTTAAAAGCAATTGTGAAAAAATAAATTGGAAATAAAGTTCCAAAAGAGAGTAATAACAGAATGCTAAAGACACTGAGTGCTGTTAAGAGTGACTAAAAACATGTATTTCTTCAGATGTGTGATAAATGATTCACTAATGAGGTGCATCTTATTGATAACGGAAACTGTTTCAAGCTTTTAAAGTGGCCACAACTAAAGCATCATCTCCCTCCCCGAGTAACCACAAGTGTGGAACAGTTAAAAGCATCTGATCGGATTACAACTGGTGGTATAGTAACACCAATTCTTCCAGTCTTCTTTTTGTTTATTTAGGTTTACACAATTCAAAACAAAATCTTATCAGAGACAAATGATTAAACACACACAAAAGAAAAAAAAAAGACAAAACAGATGTCCTTTATGTTGGTACTTTCTATAACCTATATAGTTTAAAGGCAGAGGGATACTTTAACCCTGTTCCATCTCTGGTTGAAAAGATCCATTTTCATTTATAGAGATGCTGTCATTTTTTACATCATATACACCTTTTTTAGTGTGTTTCCACTAAGTCACAGTTAGTTCCACAGTTTCTTCCAATTTTCTTGGCAATTAACAATAAAATACGTAAAATATATCTTTGATCAGCATTGAAAGCATCATCAGGCATAACACAGAGCAAATAAAACAAAACATTTGAAGGGATTTCGCCTTTTTTTTTTTTTTTAATACAATTTTCTCAATATTGTCCTTAATATTTTTCCAGTACTCAAAGATAACTGGACAATCCCATAAAATATGTGTGCTATTACATTGTCTCCAACATAAAGCTGCTGATGAATCCTTTACAAATTTTCAGTCAGAGGGGTTTGAAAGTATTAGATGTAAGAGTTTCCAGTCAAATTCTTCCCACTGCTGACTACTGATTCCTTTGTTATTGCTGTTTCAGTGTTTGACCCACAATTCATCTTCTATTATTGTAGTAGATTCTAATTCCCATCTTTCCTTGACATTGTTGGTATTTGTAATTAGATCTGTCTTTTATAGAGATGTGAGACATGTTTTCGCACTGAAGACAGGGTCACGGGTGTCTGCTGGAGCCTATCCCAGCTCTCTCTGGGCGAAAGGCAGGGGACTTAAAATGTGTTTCTTCAAATAGTTTATTGAAAATAACGATGCCCTTATCTGCTCGTCTCCTAAAATCATGATCCCACATTGAAGGTGGAAAATCTATTTTGCCCACTATAGGCATAGCTTGAGCCATTATCCTTTAGTGTTTTTTTTTTAACTTCTGTCTAAACCTTCATGGTGTGTTTTATTCATTTATTTTCAATCTTCACATTTTTTAAAATATTTTAGATCCATTAAGTGTAGGGCAGATAACATTACACCTTTACCTTCACCCTGTTCTATTTGGATTTCCTCATTTCCACAAATCCATGTCACAGTTGCTGTTAGTTGAGCTGCCCAGTAATAAAATCTAAAGTTTGGTAAGTCCAAGCCTCCTGTACTTTTAGCTAATTGGAGTGTTTTAAGCTTAATTCTGGGTCTTTTGCGTTACCATATAAACTGAGAAATTTATTTATTTAGCAGGGTATAAAAGGAAGTTGGAACACTTACAGGCGATGACTTGAATAAAAACAGGAGATGAGGGAGCAGATTCATCCTTTCACCTTTACCAAATACAGACAAGGGCAGAACTTCCATTGAGTTAGAGCTTCCTTATTTATTTATTTAATTGTAGTTTGCATCATTTATTTATTTTTTTGTAGTTTCAGGTGTTAGAATAACTCCTAAATACCTAAAATCCATGTTTAGAGCAGCTGAATGACACAGTCTCATCAGGTTGATCTGGCCATGTTTTTTTTATTTACTATTTTGAAATTCAGAAAATTTGACCCATCTGGGCTGCTGTACCCAGAGCAGTGGGCTGCACCCAGGCATTTCAGGTGCCTTGCGCAGGGGCACCTCATCCATGGATGTGGGGAAGAACTTGTTCAGTGCTCCACTCACCCCCACATCATTGGTACCAGCCAGGGATTGAACCAGCAACCCTCCAGTGGCCAGCCCTGTTCTCTGGCTGGTACACCACGCAACCACTTGTTCTTGATATCATCATCGCCTCTGACTTATTTTGATTTATTTTATATCCTGAAACGTCTCCATAATCTTTTAGGCAGTGTATGAGTCGAGGGATTGAAGTAGTCTTCATTTGGTGCAGTATTATCGTCCCTGTGACCATAATATAATGACCCTCTTCATCCTGATGAATCCTTTCACAGTAAAAATGTATAGATCTACTAAAAAGTATAGCTACTCCACTCTTTTTGTGTTTCCCATATGAGCTACTGTAAACCTGATGTACCCCTTCTCTTTTTAATTTTGGAGATTCTATTTCTGAAAGGTCTGTTTCCTGAAGTAGCAGCTATACAACACTGCCTTTTTTTAACTGACCTATTAACTTTTTTCTTTTAATTGGGTTATTTATTCCCTTTACACAAGGCGTACTTAAATTAAGTAATCATCATCGTATTGTATTTGTATATTTTCATATACACTTCTCCACTCATCAGCATCTGTATGACATATCAAAATAAAAATAATGTAGCTCCAGCTACATGAACAAAACAAATAAAACTAACCACTTCTCTCAGGTGAAATAAAACACGAACATAACAAACATAAAAAGGAACTTCCCAACTTCAAGCCAAACCGTAAACTGTAACTGTAACCATGTCTGTCCCAGATGATAATGGGACAAAGTGGTGACCTGATCTTTCTGTGGTGAATAGCACACAATGTGCAATAATGACCAACATTACAATAACATATAAAAAGGATCTTAATGAGTGTGAATCACTCATACAAACATAAGAAGTTCCCCCGTCAGAACATATTTTTTTTATTATTTGTTATTGCTTGTTTACCCTTTGTGACAACTTTAATTTTTTTTATTTACTTGTAGCTGCCTTCAGTTTCTTCATCGTCCATACTTACTCGACGATATATATTACTTTAGCAACCCCTGTCCAAAGTTATACTGATGTGGTTATTATAACTCATCCTTCCCATTATTCATTTTCCTGTTCCTCATCCATCGTGGCCTTCAGATCAGATGTCGCCAACAACCCACTTCTCTTCCTCCTTACATTAATGTTCCACCCATCGTTCACTTTCTCCTCAATCCTCTCCACAGTGTAAATGAATAGCCAGCTCCTTTAAGATGTCAGTAGAGCCTATTAGTGTATAATTGTTTTTTCTTCCAATTCCATCTCAATCTGCAGCTGTGCTGGGTACAAGCACTTTGCATGTATGCACTTTTGCTTTAACTGCTTGACGACTGTGTGAACATGAGCTCTTTTCTTTTGTAGCTCCAGAGAGTAATCTTGATCGAAGAATATCCTCTTGTCTTGAAACACCAACCTTTCCTTGGCTCCATGTTTGTTGCAGAACAATGTCTTTTATGTCTGCGTGAGGAATCTCACAATGGTCGATCTGGTTTTTAATATCCAAGTTGGGAGGTAGCTTCAGAACTTTTGGATGCAAGCCTTTCACAAGAACGACCAAATCTCCTTCTTCCTTCCATTATCTGGAATATACAGAGCTTGTTTCGTCTTAGCCTATTTTGTAGATCATCACAAACAGCTGAGGTGTTTTTCACATTGGAGCAGGTATGGCAGTACACCATACTGTCTTGCTTCTGCAGGGCTTAAAGGAAACATACATTACATTACATCTTGTACTGATATATGGTGCATCACGGTGTTTTTGCACATTGGGTCTTGACTCCTCTCCTCTTTAATATATTTACAGAGGCAGTTCGTTTTAACAACAGCAACAAAAACAAAACAACAACAGTAAAGTGGTCCAAGAAGTGGTTAAAAGCGGCCATCGGGGCCGCTACATCCGCTGTGGCTCCCAGCAAACGACTTGTGTGTTGGAGCGCGCGGACAGCTGCTTCATGTCCGGCGTCTCCTTCGTGACGGTGAAGAGCTTTTTTGCCGCTAGTTGCATAGAGTAGCTTCTTGGAGCACAACTCCCAAACTGCTTGCCGTCTCCGCCCTTTTCCTCCATACATGCCCAGCACCACTTGTTTTTAAGGCCCTGGTCAACTACGACGTTTCCCCCTGGCTGCATGGATTTAGTCTCCATGCTTTTGATTTCGGGAGAAACAACCGCGGATGTTGCGTTCAAGACCACTCGGAGATAGCGTGTTTGTGTTTTTGTTTTTTTCTCTGAATCATAGTTAAACGTCGGAGATCCGGCACGGTGCCGGAAAAGTTTAACCCCTGCTTCTGTTTCTTCCACATCGCACATTCTCCCACCCAGCTCACAAATCCCTTGCTGATGGTCACTAAGTCGCCCTTTAACATTGGTCACAGATTTTTCCAAGCACTCGAGTGTCTGTGTTGTTTTGTTTATGTCCCTGGATTCTCTTCATTTGGTTTTTTTTTTTTTTTTTTTTTTTTTTTTAGTATAATCAATCCCACAAAAAATATTTAAATAAGGTGTCTAATTAAAATGTTTAAGTTCAATTCTGCATATTCATTGGGACCACAGCAACAAGCCCAAATTTGTATGTGGGCCCCATTATAAAAAATAAAAAAAAATTTATGTCAGTATTAAACAGATACAAACTTATGCATGAATAATGCATAGGGAACAGCATAATAAAAGAAAATGGAAAAAAGGAAGAGAGGAAAAAAAAGAAAATCAAAGAAGTGTCTTAATTGAAAAGCTTATGGTATACGTATACAGTCTTGTCACTTTTTTTTTGAAAAACAAGAGTTAAGCGTTTTTAGATACATATCAAATTCCATCCATCCATCATCTATACCAGCTATGTCCTGTCCTGTGCAGGGTCATGGGGGTCTGCTGGAGTCTATCCCAGCTCACTTCAGGCGAAAGGCAGGGATACACCCTGGACAGGTCGCCAGTCCATCGCAGGGCCACATATCAAATTCTCCAACAAAAATCGAGAAAAAAGGGTTGCATTTCCTCACTCTGCATTTGTGAATAAAAAACTTAATATGTAAAGTAAAAAGGTTAATGATGAATTCCACATCCTTACTTCTATTCTCATAACAGGTCAAAACATCTTTGACATGAATTTCTATGTGTATATTAGATTTAGACAAAACATATTCTATGAAGCATTTCCATAACAGATTGAATGAGAACAGTCATAGAAGAGGTGAGGAAGAGAGTCTTTTTCATTATTGCAAAAGGTACAAACATCCATTATTTCCATAGATTTAGAAAGAGACACATTTGTTATGTAAATATTATGCAAAATTTTAATGTGAATTCTTTAATCTTATTATTGATACAATATTTATTAGGTAAAAGCCAAGACTTATTCCAATTTATACCTGTAAACATACTATTCCAATAAGCTTCCCCTCAAGGAGTTATGCGGTCATGCCTACCTAAAGTATTACATATGTGTTTATTATTACATTTTGAATCCAGTTGGTTTATGTCACCAATCATCAGGGAAGGATCAATATTACATCTGTCTTGGTATTGTAGGTGATTTCTCATGAGTTGACAAAGGGGATTTGAGATCGCTTTGAAAAAAATTCTATTCCTCGCTAGGTAAAGGGAAGGACTTACAGTGAATAAATTGCTCATATGTAAGCAAAGATCCATTGCCATCAAAAAGATCATACAAGTAAATAATGCCTTGATCAACCCAGTTTTGTTTGTAAATGGATTTCCTATTCACTGTAATGTTCTCATTGTTCCATATGATGGTTTTGTGTGGAGAAAAATTGTGTGAATGATGCAATTTCCATGCCAAAAGCGCTTGTTCATAAAAGTTGGACAATTTAATGGGCAGTTTAGAAACACTGAAATTACAGGTCAACAAAAAGTCAAGATTGCCAAGTTTTTTAAAGATATTATTCGCAATGAAGTACCAAATTGAGTTAGGGTTTAAGAGACATTGTTTAAGCCAATTTATTTTGAAAGTACAGTTTAAATTTAGAAGATTTAATAGTTCAAAACCACCTTCCTTTATGGGATTTGTAAGAATGTCTTTCTTAAGGTAATGCCGCTTGTTTTTCCAAACAAAATTTATGAGAATGTTATTTTATATTGATACTATTTGTAATTTAAAGTGATAGAGAACCCCCTCGAGCCAATGCCTCCACTCCTCAAGTGCCAACTTCACCGCCAGAAGCTCACGGTTCCCCATGCCATAGTTCCTCTCAGCTGGTGACAGTTTCTTGGAGAAATATGCACATGGATGGAGTTTAGGAGGCTCACCGGAGCGCTGAGAAAGAACTTCCCCCACCCCACCATCACTGGCGTCTACCTCGACCACGAAGGCGAGATTGGGGTTGAGGAGACATAGGACGGGAGCAGCGGTGAAATGACGTTTCAGGTCCTCGAAAGCCTCCTGTGCACTTGGTGTCCAGATGAGGGCCCGCAGTTTTCCCCTCAGTAGAGCCGTGAGGGGGGATGCCACCGTGCTGAAGTTCCGGATGAAACGGCGGTAAAAGTTGGCGAACCCAAGAAAACGCTGGAGTTCCTTGACGGTCCGTGGGAGGAGGCCAGGAGGTAACCGCCTCGACCTTCACGTTGTTCATTTAGACTCCCTCTGGACCTATGTCGTAACCTAGGAAGGAGACGGTGGGCTGATGGAATTTGCACTTCTCTGCTTTCACATAGAGCTTATTGGCTAGTAGACACTCCAGAACCTGGCGAACGTGACGAACATGCTGGGCCCTGGTCCTGGAGTAGATGAGGATGTCATCAATGTAGGCAACAACTAATGTGCCCAGAATGTCGCACAACACGTCGTTAATCAAGCTCTGGAAAACAGAAGGAGCGTTGACCAGCCCGTATGGCATGAGGCAGTATTCAAAGTGGCCTGCATGGGTGTTAAATGCAGTCTTCCACTCGTCTCCCTCCTGGTTGCACACAAGGTTGTAGGCACTACACAGATCCAGTTTAGTGAAAACAGTGGCCCCACGTAACTGATCGAGGGCGCTGGGTACCAGAGGGAGTGGATAGCGGTACTTCACAGTGATGGCATTCAGCCCCCGGTAGTCAATGCAGGGGCATAGACCGCCATCCTTTTTGGCCACGAAGAAGAAACCCGCAGCTGCCGGAGACGTGGATGGGCAGATGAACCCCTGTTGGAGAGCCTCCTCAACATAGGCCTCCATGACACGATGTTCCGCCTGGGTGAGCGGATAGATGCGACTCCGGGGGGGTGAAGTACTCGCCACCAGGTCGATGGTACAATCCCACGGACGATGAGGAGGGAGGCAAGTGGATCGAGTCTTACTGAGCACAACTGCCAGGTCCTGATAGTCCCTCGGGATCATGGGACTGGCGGTGGTGGAGGGGCTCTCGACAGATGTTGAGGCGCATGTTATAGCCACTGTGTGTGTTGGATGATAGTACGGGGAATTCCATTTCCCTCTCCCTCCAGTGGATCATGGGAGAGTTCAGGGTGAGCCATGGCAACC
>JBAMYA010044423.1:0-12489 GCA_037176975.1 Arrhamphus sclerolepis
CCTGCTCATTCACCTACATGCTCACTTCACAGTTTTGATGGGGACAGATAGCTGCAGTGGTCCTGATTTAGTTTTAGTGACCTGGGCTGGGATGGTTGCTGTTTTTGTCTCTGCCTCTTTCTGTTATTGTTTCAATTTTTTTTCTTTTCTTTCACTTGTTTTCTCTCTCTCTTTCAGATTTCCAGTGTCTTTCTCCCATTGTCTCGTTCGTGTGCCTGTTGTGTTTTTTTTTTGTTTGTTTTTCAGATTTGCCGCAGATGCTTATCCCCTTATCCCTCCCCTCCATTTTGATTCATGTGATCACAGAACAGTTTTCTATTTTGCCTCAGACCATTTTAGATGAGCTTTTGTACAGAGTAGGTGGCAGTGTTCCTGGCTCATGTTTACATGGGGCTTCATCTTTGCATGATACAGCTGTGTTCGTAGACAGTGATTTCTGGAGGTGTTCCTGATTCCATGCAGTGGTATCCAGTAAAGGAACATATCTGTTTTTTATGCTGTGCCGCCTGAGGGCCTGAAGAGCACACACATCCAGTTTTGACCTTTGGGCTTGTCCCTTGCACACAGACACTCCTCCTGATTCTCTAAATCTTCTACTATAAGTGGTGGGACCTTCAAAGTCTTTGCCATTGTACTTTGAGCAAAACTTTTCTGAAATTATGGAACAATTTCATAAAAGCTTTTCTAATTAACCTAGTTAGTCCTTAAATGCTCCTCTATTTGTTTTTGAGTTGTGGAATTTACTTTTTCAGCCTTCTATCTTCTCTGTTCCAACTTTTTTTGAGACATGTTGTCCCTATCAAAGTCAAAATGAGCTACTATTTTTTTCCATGAAATGATAGAACATCTCAGTTTCAACATCTAATATGTTCTTTATGGTCTATTGGGGATAAAATATGGGTTTGCAAATCATTGCATTATGTTTTTATTTTAATTTTACACAGGGTCCCAACTGTTTTACTAATTGGGGTTGTAATTCCAAAGTGTTTGTATTTGCATACTGTGACTTTTCTATTGACCTCTTTCTCTCGATCAAAGCTTATTTGAAAAGAGCTATGGCAAAGTGATAAACTGCCATGTGGTCAGATAATTCAAAATTTGAAATTCTTTTTGGAAACTAAGGATGACATGTAGTCTGCAGTGAGGAGAACAGGAACCATCGGACTTGTTATCAGCAGTATGTTCAAAAGGCTGCATCTCTGATGGTATGGGGGTGCATTAGTGCCTATGGAAAGAGCGGAATAATCAAATGCGCATGAAAGGAAAAATAAATTAAAAAATAGAAATAGCTCATCACAGAAATATTTATAAATATTCATTTAAATAAGACTAAAGGAAGAGAGTGCAGAAAAAAGCAGCAGAAGCGCCTGGGCATGAGCTAGAGGAATTTTGGAAGTGAGTCGTGATGAGGAGTTAATGATGATCGGAGGAGAGGAGAGCAGAGTGAATATCATTAAAGAACGGTTGGATGAGCTCTGAGAGTCCCAGCAAGCCAGTACAGCTGTCTCTTTTGCCCACAGGGGCACTGCGATTGCAGATGCAACAGGGTGTGTGTTCGTGCGCTTACCTCTCCTCAAAACAGACATCTGTCTCCTCACACAGGCCATATGCCTTGTAACACGAGCCCTCTCTAGTCTCCATCCTTTCACTTTCATGTCTTTTTCTCTTTCTGTCCCCCTTCTTGTTGTCTTTGATAAAGTGCCAGGGGCTGGCAGAAACTTCTGCTTCACGGCTTTATGGGTACACTGTCTCCCTCTGCAACTGCCCTTTGCAAACCAATATACACCTACACACATGTGCACGCTCACATGGAGGTCTGCAGAGGAGAGATAGGTAATGAAATGGCAAATTCTACTATGCCCCAGGGCTTACATTGCAGAGATCTGATTTGCATTAAAATCCACTGATTCTTCAGGATCTGCAGGGAGTAGACCTTCATTACAGCCTGACATACATGTGAAAATGGGCATGGTCTGCTGAATGTCAGCATACCATACACAATAATATCATACTGGTACTCCGCATTTGGTCACTTCTCAAAAAGGTTTTAAGGTATCTACTTTGGATGAATTATCCTGCCTTTTGAAAGGTTTTTGCTGTGATTGCCATGTCGTTTCCCTGTAAGTATAGCTGGCATTCCATCAATATTTGAGTCACTTTCTCATCGATCTGAAGCATCAACTTCAGCATTCAAAGTCTCCAGTTAAGTTTCTACTTGTACTTGAACATGCTGCATGCAAAAAAACAAAACAAAAAAAACAAAGGAACTTTGAAAGGAAGCCACCTTTCACTGCAAGCATATCAGTCACATATGTTTGAGCTTAAGGAACACATTGACCCAATTTGACCAAGGTTTTGACATTTTCTCTGCTTTCTTGTTTTTCACAGGCTTTTGGATTGGGTTTTCCTAATTTGAACCCATATTTATTTTATGTTGTGGAAGTAGATGTGAATTTTAAGAGCTGAATGTTATTGACAATGTAGCCAGAACTGCACCCATGTGTCATTTGAAATGGTCTCAGCCTTCTCTTCTAGTTCTGGTACGTTAATGTGTTAAGCAATAGTGTTTTGTATGCATAGACTGCAATGTGCTCATCACTTGAAAATACAGTTTTGAATGATGGAAAGAGCCCAGTCTGTTTAGGGTGAGTTGAAAGTAAAGGCCTGTTTTGGGATTTTCTTTTTTTCCACTGACTTCTCTCACCTTCCACATATGGTATTATAAATGTTCAAATTAGAGAAATCTGTCCAGGTGTGTGACTTCTCATGCGCTGTGGTTTCTCAAATCTCTGGTTTACTCTTCTTTTCAACTTATTTTGGCTCCACAACTGTACTGGTGAGCTCAGTACTGGAGCTGGAAACTACCCCCCCACCCCTTTTTTTTTAATGCAATAACGTTAAAACTGCCTGCTTGTGTAAGATTTGATTCAGTTGCCACATGATCCCAGACCCTCTTGATGGAGGAACCGTAATTCTTTTTTCTTGAGTCAATAGTAAAGTCCAACAGGACCAAAAGGTCTCCAGCTGTACAGTTTGTACTTTCTTAATATGCACCACAGACTTGTACCACAAACATACACATAATTACCTGCAGCCACAGATTCATTATGCACAGATGAACTGGAAGAGGCATAGATGTGCTTGAGCTCACACATCTCTTCTCTATCTTAGAAATCCTTTTAAGCCATGTACCTGCCTAAAAGAGGATTTAAATTGAGCCTTTACTGCCAGTCTGTCACGCTGCACTGCCCAGTGCACATCACAGACACACAAAATCACACCCACAACCTGTCCATTCCGTACCCCTTTCCACAATTCATTCATAATTCATGCAGCCCATGTCTGGCTACTGGAATGAGTGAGGATGTGTGTCCTACTGTGCACATCAATTTGAAGAAACATGCAGAATAACAAGAGGAAAAAGTTTCTTCTGTCTCAAAGTTTCAGAAGCATTTGAGGGAACCTGTTTGCAGAGAACAGAAATACATTTTCTTTCATTATTCAGCTAAATTCAAAATACTTCATTGATCACTGAAGGGATATTGAATTATTGCAGTTGTAGTCATGATTTAAGTCTCTTCAAAATTCATTATTGATGGTTATTACTGTGTTCATGAAGGGTGTCCTGTAGCAGTCTGTGTTACAGCAAATCTGGAGAAGCCTCTGACTAAAGACACTCTGAATCAATGTGTTGTGAAGAGGATGTTCAGGACTATGATGCTTTTCATTAACATATTATTAATTAATGTAGAATCAAATTTAAACATGAATAGCTGTGTTTTGGCTGTTTTGTCTCCATGCTTGGAAGGGAAGTATAACAGGAGAGATATTCAGAGAGATATTCAGTTATGTTTCTGTTGCAATATACAACTTAACCACTAGATGTCAGTAGATCCTAAATACAGAGGAGTTAAGCTCTGAGAATGTACAAAACATTACTGGATACAACATGCAGAGCGGACTTCTCAGTTCAATCTGTGTATTTTTTTTTATTGCTGCCAATTGCATTTTAGTAAAATCAATATGCATTTGTATAATAGTATGCATTTTCAAAAATGATGTGTCTCTTTTATCACAGTGAGCAGCAGCCTCAGAGTATCAATCTACATGCTGAAAATGACAAGTTATTACTTAAACTGAAGTGCACGCCTCCTTGGTGGTTTGGCTGAATGGTTGTATAAACATTTCTGGGGCACCATGTCACAAGAGCACTGCTGCTGGACTTAATACTGCCCAAGGGGATTAAGAAGCAAACAAATCAATAAATCATCCCAGAATGTTTAGGTATTTTACCCTGACTATTTTCAAGTTGTGGAGTGTGCAGCTTAACTACAGAAAAATTAAGTATTAAACTGGAGGAGTGGGTGAAATGGGTAATATTTAGTTTCTTTTTTTACAGTCTACAACTAAAACCTGAAGATGACTCCTTTGCTGAAATCCTTCTTATGCTCACTGCCTCTCAGATGGCTGTCCATCCACCTGTCTATTGCTGCAGCTTCCCTGTGGATCCAATCAGCAGTCAGCTCTGGAAGACAGATTATAGCCTTTAGCAGTGCTGAATTGGTAGACATGGGAAAACAGAGAGATAGAGGAAGACTGGGCCCAAGGCTGAGGTGGGAGGGAAGGGTGAGATTGTGGGAAATGGAGGGTGATGGTTTAGGAGTCCAAGGAGGACACAACAAGAAGGGGAAAATCTGAAAATGAAGACAATTCATGCAAAACTACAGATGGGAGAGTGAGAAAATGAGAGGAAAACATTCAAAGCCAAGCAATGCTTAAAGGCTGCAGTCGTCATCAACCTCAGTGCTGCTAAGGAGTTTGCCTTGAGAAATAACCAATGTTCCGATGTTCTTGCAACATGATCAGTTTATCAGGCTAAAAATGTAAGTGTATGTCATGTGACAAGAGGTCTGCGATCAAATACTGTTTTCTTTAGACATCTGCAAGACGCACAATGGAGTTTATGATGCAGCAGTAATATCAAACTGAAAGAAAATTCACTGAAATCTTTCTGTTGAACATTTTAGTGTTTGTGAGTAGACATTTGTTCTTGTTAGTCATTCTTCATAAAAGTTAACCAAAACTACTTGGGTGTTTAGAGTTATGGTGGAATCATCATATCAACAAAAATATTAAAATTACACCTCAAACATTTTTTTAAATCATTCTCTGATTGTGTAGTTTTGCTTTATACAAATGAACAGGATGTTTATGTTTTTATTTGGAAATTTTGTGAGTGAAACATGAGCGTGAATAAAGTTGCTGTTGTTTTTCGCTCCAGTCCAACGTTCAGCTTCAGAAGAGCATGTCTCAGCTAAAAGGCCACCTGCCACTCATGATCTATGATGAAATAACACTGAACTCTTCACCTGTTATGATGCTTTTAAAGGGCATTTAATATTTGTTTTAAGAGTGGAGGGGTTTCATGTGATTTAGACTAATTGAATTGAGAAAATTTGTTAAAAGGTTTGATATGGGAGAAAAAAAACTGGTTTGGTAATTATTTTCTTTTTTTTTTCCTTTGTTTTTTTGTATTTTGAAATATTAAAGGAGAAGAAAACTGATTGACCTATATTACTGTTTTTCATCTCAATGAACTGGAATACAAGTGACATGAAAAGAAAAAGTAAATCAGCTGTGTAATGGGCATTTAAACAGATGTCAACATGTGTCTTTTGGACTGTGTCTATCCATCTGCAGATCAATATGAGAAGCTTGTGAATCTATATTTCTTGACATTTTAGTGAAGCTGACATTAAAGCTGTGTCTGACATTTACATTTCCCATTGATTATAACAGGCTGCTCAGCTGTTGGCGTACAGTAAGACTGATTACACACCTCACTGCGGGCAGTTGCTCACCACCTTGAGAGTATTTTCGATCTCTCAAGAGCACTGCTTCAGATGCACGAGTGTTGCTGTGTGAATTTACATTCAGCTGTGTGTGAGCTTCTTATGCTCTGCTCATCTGTATGGTTTCAATTATGCATGTGCGAATAGATAAAGTGATGAGCGCAGAGCTTTTGTGCCTCAGATGTGGCAGAATGTGATGTCGAACAAAGCAGAACACACTGGCTCTCACAAATGTGGTGTATGCTATCACTTTTGGTGAGGAAGAGTAATCCAGAAGTCGAGTGGGGACATTAAGTGGTGCCCAAAAGTCTGTCACGCTCAGTATTCTCCTCCTGGAATGAAATAGATTACAAGTTTATAAGTGCAATTAGTGCCCAAGCTCCTTGAGCTGGTGATTAAATTTGAAGTTGTTTAGAGAGACCTGAAGCCATACGCTCTGGACACTGGCATGTATCATGTTGAGGAATGAGAAGAACTGACCATTCATCACCCTCGGGCCATAAGGTGATTCAAGCTGACGTGAGGCTGAAACCACATGTAGTACAAGGACCAAAAGAAAATGCACAAAATAGCTCTTTACTATCTGGACTGGACTCAGTGGGGGCAGGGAGATGATTACTCAGTCACACCTGACAAAAGAGAGGAAAAGGCAAACAAACAGGATGATGATGTGGAGGAGTTCACACAGATGTGAGTGTGACCAAAAGAAGGACTAATAACTAAAAGTCTCACCCTGTTTCTGATTATCTTGCCTCAATGAGAAAAACAAAACAAAACATTGTCATACATAAATCACAAACAAGTAAGAATAGTAACTAATTTTAAAAAGTTATAAAACTGACCACTAGAGCAGATTGAGATTATATGAATTCAACCCATCTCTGGACACTAGATGGGCAACCTGGTGGGTTAGTTGCAACAACTGTTGTTAAGAAAATTCCTCTTTGTCTTTTGGCTGCTGCTGTTCAAAGACTTCAGGATATTATACTTACATGCAACAATTTTAGGCCACGAAAGTTATTCTTTTGTGTAAAGTATACAGCAAAATAACTGAATATAATATCACACACATACAGGTATGCACCATACCCTTTGTACTTACAACCAACATGAGCTAAATCATCCCAAACACACACACACACACAATACACAATACACACACTAAGATCTTCAAAGAACTATGTATCTGACATCTGAAGTCTTTATTTGTTAATGTGAGGAACCTTTTTCAGTTTATTTATTTTTTAAAACAATATACTTTTAGTCTTATAACTATTCTTGTTTTACTTTTTAGTTTGCTGCACTTCATGTCAAAGAAAGAATTACCTGAGGACATTAAGTTTCACATGCTGTATAAAAACACTTTTGCTCATTGTCTATGGGCAGTTGCCATCTTAAAGCTGGGGTCCTCTGCCAGAGGCCTGGATGCTGCTATTTAAGCACTTCCAAGGACTTCACCCTTGTGGTCGCCTCTAATGACCTCCTGTCACACACAGTGAGTTTTTAAAAAAGAAAAAAAAAGAATATAGACTACTGTACAGAACGTTATATACTATATATGTATATATAGACGTATGCACACAATTTTGTCTCCTGCGATTAGGTCAATAATCAGTGTATAATATGCTCTAGCTACGCGACTTAGCAGTGTCATATTCTATTAGAGTCCAGAGTCTCTACTGTTGTCCATACCCTTAGGTGGAACTCAGGTTTATTTAGATGCTGCCACAGGGTCAGGAAAACCTGACAGAGAGGAGCAAGGGCAGGTCAAGAGACCAGCAGACATAACACATGGTTAGTCTTGCGCATCACCATGTTTCTATGCATCTCTGATGACAAATTGATCTCTGAATGTTCTTTTTTGCTATCTAGTCACAACCATTGCAAAAACCATATCTTTTTGAATACATTTTATTCAGGTCATCCAGTCATCAGATATTGAGCAGAGCTGTTAATCTAAAAATGCAGAGGGCACTGTCCAATATAATTTTACAATGATTGCATTTCAGATGATTTCCTGGTGACCCAAAATGAAATTAATCAGAACCTAAAAGACAAATCCAATAATTCTGACTCAGGATAAAAGTCACCATCAGACAGCATCACTATATCAGGATATTGCCAATTTTCTCTAAATTCTGGAGCTGCAATTTTAATCACTGTCAAAACTTCACTTGTATTTCTAAAAACCAAAACAAAAGAAAAAACTGACAGCGATAATGTGATGTATTGAACATCATACACCACCAGAAGTCAGTCAACATATAGGCAGCAGCTGGCAGGACATGCAGACTGCCAAAATGAGAAATTTGGTGAGCACCAGGTGTAAGAGACCTGGCATGTTTTTGTGGAGTCAGATCCAATAAAACAGTTCAGACAGCTGTCATGGTTTTAGTCAGAGGGTGTGACACGTCACAATGTAATTGTGAAAGGTGTTTCTGCCCCTAATGCAGGTGCTGAACAATCTTCCAACAAGGATATATAAGAATTTAATGACAAAAGGACAAAAAGATAATTAGGTTGGCTGGACCTTCAAGCTCTTCAGCGTCATCAGTGCCTTGATGTACAGCAGAGTAGCTTTGTCTCATCTGGCTGGGTTCATGTGTTGATATGGCAGTTTTTGCTCTGATAAACTGTAACAACACAGATTTACAGACCAGTACCTAGACAGAAGTCAGAGGTTTTATCTTTGGGCCTGATGATTCACTGATAAGCTAGAACAATATTGGCAGAATAACTGATACTGAATTAATTTAATTCTCCAAGCAGCAACGTTCACTTTTTTTCCCTCACCAACACTGAATAGGATTGATTACTGAATTTTGCTTAATAAAAGTATTTTGAATTTCACTTTGAATTGAATTAGGTATAGAAATTGAATAAATGTAATTAAAAATACCCAACAATGAGTATGTTCACTATACATGTAATGGACATTTTCGAGCGTAGTGGAATCTACTCTGAGCTAAAAAGATAGAGCAAAATTATTTTATCTTATTATCTAATTTTAATTTAAAATCTTTTATTATCATTATTACTTATTCCATTTGGTGCAGATTAATTGCCTCTAACAGTAAAAGAAGAGACTAACTGTGCACAGTCTCCTAGCTGTATCATACTACCATTTTTTTCTTTTCTTTCCTGCTGCTAATATTGTCTGATTTTATTTTCCTGGGGAGATCATCTGCTGCAGGATTAGGAACAGAGATGCAAAGCCCAAATACATAACTAATTGCTTTTTCTAAGACAAGAATTGAACATTTGCTGCGATGCCAAGCAAGTCTTGTATCATCACATTACTTGATAGCATTTCCATCTTAGCTTCACTAATCATAATCATCATCACGTTTTTAATATTTTGTATTATTATGTATTACTTTTGGAACACCTGCTTAATTGTCCAGGTTCTAAGGTTACCTAGGTATTGCCTGAATAGAAATGTAACCAATTAATAGCTGTATAAAATAACTTTTGTCATATTGCAGACTGTGAATTTCACATTAACAATATTGCAACATTTTTCTCATTATTTACATTAGCTGAATCTTTATATAAAACCAACTGCAGCATCCACAACTTGACTTATCTGAGAGAACTTTGTGTCACTATGTTTGACATATAATGCTTTAATTTTACCATCCTCCTGACTGACTGCATATGCTAGAATCTATGTGTGTGTGTGTGTGTGTGTGTGTGGACACGTGGGTTTTATAGCGTGTATTGAGGGTAATTCTTTCTCTCATTAGGCATATTTCATCTGTGTCTCACTAATGGAAAATGATGAGCCTCATCAGTCTTTGACTCCAGACACTCTCTTAGACGTTTTATAATCAAGACAATCTTTTACTTGAAATTAAATCTGGTAGACCTGACTGTTATGTCACCCCTTTAAAATTCAAATTACATCATCAGAGCAAGAAACAAGAATTCACAATTTTAATTTGCACTGAACAGCAGAAATCCATTTTCAAGCACCACAACAAGCGCTGTGACTTTCTTATCACTGCAAAAGTTTGGGTGTTCCTACCAACAGACCGAGGAGACTGAAGCTGAGGTGGCTTCACTGGATTCAACCGTCTGTGGTTTTACAACTTTAAAGTTTTTCTGTCAGGTCCTCTCAAAATACTGAAAAGAAACACATTGATGGACAGTGAAAATACCACAATAAGATGGTCTTTGGGTGTAGTCAGCTCATGGCGACCTGTAGAACATAGCAACAGTGTTTCCACTGAGTCTGGTAAAAAGACGTCTTAACAGTTTGCTTCATAAAACTGAAACCAAACAGACAAATATCGGAGCTATGGGTCCTTTGATATTTCAATACACTGGCCATCCATTGGCTTGCATGAAGAGCGTGCAGTCACAGAGGATCAATAGGATCTGGCTTCAGACTGGAGAGAGTAGAAAGTGAGTGGAGGTCTGCTCAGATTCAGTCCTCACACAGTTTCTGTTTTATGCTGCTTTCTTGTAAATGATACTGTCCTCCACATACGTGTGTTACTGTACCCCAAACTTCCTCTGGATGTGACAGGCAACAGGGATCTTCCTTTGATTGAGCAAAGGATTGACTCTACTCAAACACGTCAGACTTAGGTGGTTAATTATGCTTGGTGTTGGTAAAAAAAAAAAAAAAAGTTTCTGGTATGATTGCACCCTCAACTGCCTTTGGCATTCCCTGACAGCAGTTGTTTTCCTTTTCATCCATACTTTCCTACATACTGCGCACCTAAACTGTAACCATACAGAAATGTTATATAGGCTAAGTTGTGGCTCAAACACATGCAGTCTGACCCGAGGTGCTGCCCTTCAGGCCCAAAACGACAATTGTTTACATGAGCTTTTGAAAATGAAAAGTGCTCCCATGCTCCTGAAAAGGCTTCTTAGAGAAACAAGCTAAAACCACTTGCTCCTGACAAAGGAGGAAATATTATTTGAGCAGTAAATCATGCAAATGTGATGAGGTTAAAAGGCCTCCGTTAAATGGTCTAAATAATTGCAATGCTGCCTCTTTCACCATCCAAAACAGACACACAAAACACAAACCCTCCTGTCATTATCTCAGGGACACCAGCGTACATGTTTGTGTGCGTATGCGTGCGTATTTCATTTGTGACATAAAGTTGCAGCCGCTGTATAAATAATAACAGGCATCACTGGCAGACGCTAGCTGACTGAGAACCATGGTCTCAGATTTGGAGGCGTTGATTATCATCTCTGCTGCTGCACACTGTTCTGCTAACTGCTCAGTTAAAATAAGCCTGACTTATTGGCTGGATTTACACGATGATTCCCCTATCCTCATTATAAGATCTTGATGAAAATTTAATGCGACTGTCAGTGAAAAGAAATGCTGTGACACTGCTTATCAAAACAATTCCCCCAATTTATATTTCCCAGTGACACGGTCTCAAACAGCTTTTTAATGATTGTTATAATTAAAACCAACTGTAGTAGTAGTCTCATGCCGTAAATGAACCTAGCTCGAAACCACTGGTGTGCTGGGCTTAAAGATGTCTCATGTGGGAACCCAGACACTTTCATTTGATCAGTTTTGCTTTTTAATTTACAGACATTTCTCTCACAAGTGAATAGGTACTGAAATTAATTTTCTCCAGTGACTCTGATCTGCCTGGTCAAAAATTATTAAAGAGTTTGACAGGTGGTTGGAGGTGGGCCCGCTTGAAAAAAGGATTAAATTAAATTCAAAGTCCAGCTAAGTAGCAGCAGAAGTGTCCTGGCTGTAATGCTACACAAGATTACCATTTCCAAGCATAATGTGTTCATCTGAAAAAGGGTATAAACTCTGCAGAGCACAAACAGATCTCGTGTTTAGTCATGTGGGTGATGTGAAACATTAAAGAAAAACTGATACAATCACCCTGCAATTCTCGCCTCTCTTTCTCCCGCTGTCCCTATGCCCTAACTTGTCAGATTTTCAGTGCCTCATCAACAACATTTGCTTTTCGTTCTGCATATATATGAGTGCCTGCGCTTTTATTTATGCAAGCATGACATTTAATTTCCATATCTGTTTGACAGGTGTGCAACTGTGGTGTGTCTGAGAAGATCTAACAAGGAAGGCGTCGTCAGTCTGGGATCACAGGCTTCAGCTAATTGTCTCATTCCTATTAAAGCTTTATGCAAAGTTTAAATTTAATGTCTGCCGAGGACAAAGCGACAGATCTCAGGTCGGTGTGTGAACAGCAGTAACAGAGCAAGCACAATGACACACACTGAAAACAATAAATATTTAACTTACCTTCCAGCTTTGGAATGAGTTAACATTATTAGATTGCGCAACTTCTTCCCTTGTAAATTTTATGTCCTGCTGCACTCTCCCTGAGGTTCCAACTGTTGTAGTTTTTACAGCAGTGGATTAATCTATGATAAACTGTTGTAGCAGTGTATCCATTTATCTCTGCTGTCTCTGAATGGTTTTTAAACTTCCAGGTGAAAAATGATCTTTCTCAACTCTTGATGGTTACCTTTGGCATGAATTGACTCAAATCTATCTGCAAGCTTCCTTTATATATGTGGAGGGAAAATTTACATATACACATTTTTAACACATATACATATACACACACACACACACACACACACACACACACACACACACACACACACACACACACAC
>JBAMYA010044424.1:0-12488 GCA_037176975.1 Arrhamphus sclerolepis
ACCCCAAGCATACAACCAAGAGATCAAAGGAGTGGCTTCAGGACAACTCTGTGAATGTCCTTGAGGCCCAGCCAGAGCCCTGACTTGAATCCGATGGCTGAGCACCAACGCTTCCCATCCAACCTGATGGAGCTTGAGAGGTTCTGCAAAGTGGAATGTGCGAAACTGCCCAAAGATTCAAGAAGACTTGAGGCTGTAATTGCTGCTAAAGGTGCAGCCACAAAGTATAGAGCAAAGGTTGTGAATACTTACGTACGTGCAAAAATCTCCGCTTATTTCACATTGTCATTATGGGGTAATGTGTGTAGAGTTTTGAGAAAAGAAATAAAAATTGAATCCATTTTTAAAAAAAGTCGTAGCATAAAATGTACGCAAAGTGAAGCACTTTGAATACTTTCTGGATGCGCTGTATGTTTGCCATAAGTCAGTCAACTCATTATCCACTCGTGTTGCATTCCTCCCTGATTACATCATTAGCCTTGCTTGCCTTTGTTGACTTTCACCACATGACAGGTCCTCCAAAATACAGTAATTGGGAGCCTTGGTGTTCATCTGATCCTGAACACTCTCAGGCCTGTGGCGGGTTGCTGTGCATCGGAGAGAGGGGGGAGAATGAGGGAGCAAGGGGAGGGTGAGGAGGAACAGATGATGGTATCCTGGCTTGTTATTGCGCGTGATTCCCCCGGTTCTAATCAGCTGGTGCTGCTTCCAAATTGCCCCCTTTGCATGTCATTATTATGTTTGTGTGCGTAGGTGTAAGTGTGGGTGACTGGGGAGAACCGAATGAGCAGAGATGGATGCTTATCCCACTATTTGAATTTGCTGCCTGCTTAACTTCAGATATTCTGGCCTTGTTTTGATTCCTTCTTACTGACTGAGGGTATGTTGATGAGGTTCAAGCACAAGGATAAAACAATTTACTTTAATATTTTATTTTGATAATATGCTACATTTGGATGCTGCCTATGTAAACTTGCAGCACACTGGGTATCATTTAGATTTATTTTCATATTTTATATTTCTGTCCTTTAGTCATTAGCTTTAAGTTCAGACTGAAGACAAACTGGATATTATTTCAGAAAGGAGGAAATAACTTTCTGTGACTTATTTCTCATTTTATTCAGTCTTTAACTGAAAGATGACACACAGTGTTTGAATAGGAGCGGATGTGCAGTACATTATTTCATAACTCTTTAATTTCACACAACCTTAAGAGTCTCCTGGCCCCATTTCCCAATTAACTGCAACAATTAGGGTAACAATGTAGTACAAGAGAATTGGGATGACTAAATTAGCAACAATGACAAGGGATAGAGACTTTTCTCTATTGGATGTCATGTGAAATGCAGTGTAATTTTTGTCTCTTATATAATAGTTTGACATAATCATGTCATTATATTTATATATACATTAACACCATAGTTGCATTTGTTCCATGTGTTTGTTTAGTGGCAGCAGGTCAGAGTGTGTGTTTGCGTTATGAGCAAGAAAGGCAGCTCAGCTTGTGTCATCTACCTTTGGCCTCTTCAGTGGGAGAGTGATGCCACTCTGGGACTTTGTTTTTATGTAATCCTCCCACCACTCTTTATTATACAGTCTTGTATTAATGTAGGTGTGTGCATAAGCATGCACATGTTCAGGGATGTGTGCGATGGTTGCGTGATGCAGCCGCTTGGGTGGCCTGATCCTCATCAATGAGATCCTCTTCACATCAGCATCAGGCAGAATGGAGAATCATTAGGAATAAACATTTCCTCCCTGAGCTCCCGGGGGATTGCTAGAAGCTTCCTGGAGGAAGACGAGACCGGGGATACCTATTGTGCAACGGCGCTGTGCATAATTGAGATCTGATTCTTCCTCAATTATGTTACTCTCATTTCACTGTATTAAACATAGAGACCCAGACACTGAACAAAAGGCACTTTTAAAATGTGATTTTTCTGTCATAAGACATTATTATGCTCATCCTGCCATTATTTCATCATTCGATGAGTTAATATAAGAGCATAAGCTGCCACATCCTGCTCTGTAATAAACAGTCGGCTCTATATTATCAGAGTCTGGTGTATAATTTTCTTTTGAAAGAACATTTTTCAATATATCTGCTGAGTTACTGCGATGTGGACCCGCTGTGATCAGTTGTCATGGCATCTTGACCTCATTAATAGCAACGTGAGAAACTTGATGACCTCTGTGTTTAGCCAGGCAGGAACGGCAAGAATTTAAAGTGTTTTTCTTTTTAAGTTCAATGAATAATTGTTTTCCATCACTTGAATTATAATAAAGTAAGTAATTTTCAAGACAGCTGAGCGTTGAGAGTTGAATTAACTTTTCTATTCATTACATACCATTATTTATTTTCACATAAAATTATATTGCTGACTTAAACTGTTTCCTCTGAGGTTATAAGGCACTTTTTTCTGAGCTTAAATATTTGTGATATGTTGATGTTAGTTCATATTCAACAGAATGCAAACTCGGAGAGAGAAAGTTGGTCACATTAAGCAATAACAAAAGCATATAAAATGGTATTTTTCTTCCATTTAGCTGCTGTCTTTCTTTTATTGTATTTTTAAGTCATTTTCTAATGATTATTCAAAGTGATTACACTTATTAAAGCGGACAACGATTGCAACTGTGCAGTAATTGGGACATTCTCATATATGTGAATAAATAATATTTCTTAATTGTGTATTATTGCATAGACCACAATTCTAATAAATGAGAAGCAATCAATTCCGTTTTTACATCTCGACTTAATTATATTTATTTATTGCTCTTTTTGTAATCCAGTTCAACCCAATAATGCTTTTGCTATTAAAATGTTTATTTCGTAACGCAGCAATTACTCTTGGCAGGCTACTTTGTGTCAGTCATTGTTAATGAAAACTGAGGAAGATGAGAAGTTCTGTCCAAGTCATCAGTGTTTGTTCTGTAGGTGGTTTATGATGCACTGAAGCCACTTGAACCACAGCTCCTGACAGTGCAGCAAACACACACAGATATGTGGTCTTATCAAACTCTTGGCTCTCATTAAAAATAAAAGACGGACAGCACAAAGAAGGAAAATGCAAAAGCGCTGAAGTCTGACTGAGGTATAAGGATGTGCTGGTGGGGTTGTTTCAGGCTGTCAGTAGTGGCACACTGCATGTTATTTTGCCCTAGTATGGATTCGGGTGAGAAGACTATTAAGTGTTCTTCTGCAGTATTGATGGTCTATGTCAGTACTGCTGCTGCTACTGCAGCAGTGTTGTGCTTGTTTCTCTGTCCCTGGGTTATTCCTGACTCTCTAACTGGGGAGCAGCTAATTGGAAGAAGCCCTGGAGGAGCACAGGACAAGGAAGGAGAGGAGCATTAGACAAGAAGCACAGGAAACTTTTGTGGCATCGTGCATTCTCAGCATTTAAACCGACTTAGCTTGGAGTGTAGTCTGTCCACATTGACATCATATATTCCTCCTCCCTCTTACTACAATTTATGGTAAATGCATTGTAAAAATTACGCTCTGAAACTCTTGGCCTACTTACATGTTACACTAATAAGCTAAAAAACCAGTGTGTACCACCCTAGATCATTCATCTGTTGGTCAGTTGTGTCAAGGACTACTATTTAAGACCTTGTATATCTGATACCAAGATGGTAGCGCCACAAGTTTAAGTCCTGTAAGTGGCAAAGCTCAGACTCATTCCTATGTGTGTGTCCATCTTGCAGTCAATAGATGTTTACACGGTTTAAAATGGATTTTGTGCACCACAAGGTTTGTTTATGTATCAGAGAAAGAGCGAATGAATAGAGACATTGTAAATCCTCAATGCTCTTGACCTCGTTCTAAAGTAAAACCACCATCTGACTGTCTCTTTTTTTTTCTCTCTCTCTCTTTCTCCTTTCAGACCATCATGGAGCAGTTCAACCCATGCTTACGGAACTTTGTTGCCATGGGGAAGAACTACGAGAAGGCCCTCGCCAGTAAGTCCTCCCCCTCCCCATCTTCCCCTCCTTCATTTTCTCTTTGCTTCTTTCCTGGTTTTAGGCGCTCAGCCAAGCAAGCACTCTTTCCACATCTTTCCTTTTGTGTCACTTAGACAAAACAGTATTTATTCTAATGCAAAGTGTGTTTGGGCCCTGTGTGGTTTACAGCCACTGTCATGTCTCGCATCCTGTAATGGACTGGTGTTCATAGAAGTAAAAAAGAAACCTGATGCAGAACTAAGGATAGTTGGCTGCCAGCAGTTAAATGTGCAAAGGAAAACTGGTCGTTTGTTGTCGTTTTTCCTTGTTTTTACACCAATACACTTTGCCTTATGAGATCTTTTACACGTTGATTTGACTGCAGTCTTGCAAAAGTTGTTTCTCGGATCTACCTTCAATTTTAACAGAAGCCCCAAACCCCCTTATCCCTCCTCGCTCAGCCATTTGTGGGGATTCTCCTCCCCTGACAATCCAGCGCTGCTTTCCCTGACACACACAGTAACTAATCCTGGCCATCTTGTAGGTAGAGAGCAGACTTGTAGGGGGTTCACTGAGCCATTAAAGACCCACTTTGCAGGATTGGCTCAACATGAAGGACTTAGCTACTCTGATTTGTTGGGACCAGGAACAGGAGGACATTCTTCTGTCCATATGGTCCAACTGTTGATATTATTCAACAATACCAATGCCAAAAGGGCTTCATTCACCAGCCTGCTTATCTGGATATAGTTGCATTCCTCAACATGGCAATCAATAACTGAATTAAGCACAGCTCGTCAACTGTAAAAACAACACATGTTCATGATGGTGTTGTCATGTCCTGATTACAAGGTGTGGTGCTTCTTCCTTTCTAGAGTGTGTAGTTTGGGTGAAATAAGCCCCCCTCTCCCTCCACATGTCTACCTTGCAATCAGGAATCTGGTAATCCCCTCCATCTGTCTCTGTGAGCCCCTCACCACCCATTTCATTAGATAGATGTATCCATATACATCCAGCTTATCTACTCAGCCATTCTTCAATTGCACACTTACCATCTCACACACTCGCACAGTAAAGCAGCTGCATCAGCAAGAAGAAAGTCTCTGTTGCTTGGAGATCTGCTTTAGTACCCGGCATTCTTTTTCCACTCAGCTCTGACACGCGTGTGCAGACTCAAATGAACCAACACTTTGCATTTCAAGGCAGGCTTATGTCTGGCATAATGAAGAGAACCCAGCCACGATCCTCTGATGTTTGCGTGTATGCTCTCAGTTCTCTGGTGTTTCCCCAGAAAGAGAGGAAGAATAAAACGCATGCCCTCTGCTGCACTTGATTCATATATAATTGGGGCTATCATTAGCATATGGCTCTCAGCTTGGGTGACTTCCTCTGTCGAAGACTGGCTGCATCTGCCTGTTAGAATTTGCCAGGCTATTGTTGTAAATGTGTCTGACTCTTGGCAGCTGTCTGCAGGCATAGACCTCCATCTGTCACCTGGACTGCCGTTGAATTCACCTCCAAAGGCAGTGGCCATTATTCACTAGAGATGGGCTGATTGGTAGGAGACTGTTTGACAGTCACGTAAAAATCACCGGAAGCTTGCCTCTACCCTCTGTGACCCCTGTTGGCAGAACAGCAGCAGTTTGAATAATAGGGGTTGAGTTGGATGTTGACCTGT
The DNA here is from genome assembly GCA_037176975.1 of Arrhamphus sclerolepis. Taxonomy (NCBI): domain Eukaryota; kingdom Metazoa; phylum Chordata; class Actinopteri; order Beloniformes; family Hemiramphidae; genus Arrhamphus; species Arrhamphus sclerolepis. Next base: position 5,627 of record JBAMYA010044424.1, read on the forward strand.
GCAGTCAGGATGGCTTTGTATTTACTCATTAAAATAAAGAAGATTAACCTTACTTTTTGCATCTACTCAGCTTTGTATGTGGTACAAACTGACTGTAGTGAGGCCTGAGGATACACCAGTCACGACTCTTGACTCCTGGCTTTGAAGGCATTTTGAGCTCCGCTTTATAACTTTGATCAGTTGAGGAAATTGTTTTTACACCCATCCCCCCAGAGCCTGGGGATATTTGCTCAGCCTAAAGGACCCCTTTCATGGTCAATCATTGTCAATAGATCTGTATGAACTCTTAATTCATTTTTCTATCAGTTATCTACCCATGTTCTTCTTTTTTTTCTGTTGGGTTGAGAAGAAAAGGCTAAATTGAAAAAAAGCAGGAAAAGGGCAATTGATAGCATGTGATGAAAACCTCGCACTGATATTTTCTTGATGTGACTGCGATGTCTGAGTTTTTTTTTTCTTGCATTATAGTTTTCAAACTAGTCCATCTATCATTTTGTCCATTTCATGAATATAAAACAATATATTTAACAAAGTTGACTCAAGAACATTAAAGCCATATTCCAGTTTTTCTCCTAAAATAGCTTCACATGCATTAATCTTAACCATCAAATTCTTTTTTCTTTTTCTTTAATTACAATGTGGACAAGGTAAATTTCAGTGTTGTTGACAGCTGTTAGCTGAGGGCTTTGGAGTGAGTCTGTGTCATGTCTCATTAGATGTGAAATGTGCTGGAAATGTACAAAAATCGATTATCAATTTCTCTTCTACACACCCTGGAATATCAATAAATATAATTTCTTCTGATTCCAACAATAAAGTTGAGGGGAAAAAAAAAAAAAGTACAACTTTTTCGAAGCATGTGTGGCTTTCCGAACAAGCATCGACCACCTGTCAGGAAATAATTACCTCTTGCAATCAAGCACCAAGGATTTCATCAAGATAATTTGTGCATCAGTGCTCATTTTCTGATGGCATGAAGCTGTGATTGTCTGATTCAAATGCCCATGAAGAAAAGTTGAGGAAATGTTTTCGTTACCAGAAAGCTGTTGATTGAGTCTACTGCTTTTATTTTTTTTAATTCAGATTTGAAGACACTGTTCCATAACCTTTAACTCTATATCCACCCTGCTTTCTTTGCCTCTGTTTGTTTTTAGATGTGACATTTGCTGCAAAAGGCTACTTTGATGCCCTGGTGAGAATGGGTGAACTGGCCAGTGAAAGTCAAGGATCCAAAGATTTGGGTAAGAGGCTGGCAATCATCTTCTTTCTGCCTATTTAAGTATTTGTCTTTTGTTTTTTTGGTCTTATATTCTCTCTCTGGGCTAGTCTAGCTGGCAACAGGAGTGACGTCTTTATGCACATGCACACACAAGTCAGACAACGTTAGCTTGATGTGTTATAGTAATAAATAAAGTTCTATACAATGTGGCAGCGAGAGCTCAGTATCATTCAAAATAAAGCATACGGGTGCATTTTAAATTTGATTTTGCTAAATCATTTCAATCCTAAAAGAGTTTGTTGGTTGTTTCTGGAAGAAATAACTTTTTTTCAGCTCACGGTCTTCCTGCTGACAGAGAAGGTGTGGGCTTAACACATTATTTATTTTTTATTTTATGTTTTTACAGCAGTGTAGCTGAAAAATGAGATCATAGTTAAAGATTAGAAGTTAGACATAAGTTGTATAAAGTGCCAAAGTCATGTCAGGTTTATGAGTTCTGCTAACAAACTTCAAATCCAGTTGGAGAGGTGACACCTGGTGTCCTCGTAGTGGGTAGTTTTCCAGATGATCAGTCTGTTTTGGGGGTTTCCAGTGCTAGTTTGGAGCTAGTGTCAGTTTTTTGCTTTTAAACCACTGGCTGTGAAGAAAGAATCAACTTGGAGCCAGGAAGAGTGATGCTGTGCTGGTCCCACAGCCTTGCTGGGGCTATATACAAGAACCAGTTGAGAGTGGGTGGGAGGGGGGTTATTTTATCAACCAAAACACAGATGGTCATTGTTAACATCACGTATGAAGGTCGTCTTCCTGGACTACGTTCCAGCATGAGACCAACTTTTAATGTTTTAAAATTGAATGTCCAACAACATGCAGCCGTTTTCAACTGAGATTAAATTTGATTAAATTTTCAGTATCACTCGCTGGTGTTTATGGATCCACACATTTCTACCTGCATTCAGAAATACCAGTCAACATTTGGAGGTGCAGCATTTTTCAATGCTCTCTGAAGCTGGAGGGAGTGTATCTCACAGCGGGAGTTTTCAGACTGGATAAAAAACTGTTTGCATTCATAAACATTGCTGGACGTTTGTGTTTCCACTTCCCAGCGGGTTTAAGTCCTGGTTGTAGCTGTGTTCAGAGAAACCAGTCAGCTTTTGAAACTGACAGTCTGTGTTTCTGAAAGTTAAAGCTGTTTTCACAATGGCTCTTTTAAGCTAAATGTAATAGTGTTTGAATCTTCATTATTCAGCTTGATGTCATGACATGGCTGTGTGTGTGTGTGCCAGTGTGTGTGTGGGGAACAGAAGACCAGTTTTTAAAAGGCTCCAAAGTAGAACCAGCTCTGAACTGGCTATAGCGCCGGCCCATCACCAGTTTCAAGTTGGTCATAAAGGGGTATTTGTGTCTCCGTTTGTGGCCCCAGCCCATGGGAAACCGCCGCTTGTTAAAGAGATTCCCTTCACACCAATTGTTCTTTTAACTGCTTGATCTTTGTAGAAGTAGCTGCTGATTTGACGGGCCCTTTGTTTCAATGGAGATGAGATCCACTTTGAATTTCCTCCAGTCCCGTCAACTGGGACTGACTTGATAGTGCCTGCAGGATCTTTTATTCAGCGCATGGCTCCGTCTCCATCTTTCATCATCTGTGGGATTTTTGCATCAATTCCAAAGTTTTATATATATTGAACTCTCATGTCAGATATTATGGCATGAGCTTTTAATCTCTGTGGGCTCAGTGTTGTCTTAACTGATCAGATTGTTCTTTTTGCTTTGTGCTTTTTTTTGTTTTTAACAGTGGACTGTTATGGGACTAAACACTGTATTTTTGCACCCTATTCTATTATTTCAAACTCTAGTTCCTATTCCCGCTGGATTCTGTCATGTCTGTTTTTCGTCATGTTCACAAAGAGCTGCAAGACTTCTCATGTCAACATCTATTTTGTCGTGTTTTTTGATGCCACTGTCTCTATTCCAAGGCTCACAATCAGGTCACGACTGTGATTTTAGCTTTGCCAAGTTGCGCAATGATGGTTTCAAAATTCTTGCATCGTACGTGGTGAGTAAGTCTTAATTGTGTGCACACATATCTGGGAAGAGTGTTCGACTCTACATATGTCTGATGCCAATTCTGGGTTGATTGACAGACGACGGAGAATCGGCTTGATGTGGAAACTGTTTCTGGAAGTGCTTGACGTAATTTCTTTTCGGATGTTGAAATTCCATTTACATTTTCCTTCATCTTCTGGATCAGTGACATGTTCCTGCTCAGATGTGCTACTTTTAAGATTTTATCTGTCATATCATGTATATTTTTTATCATTGGGGCAAATTTATTATAGATTAATAAAGCCATCTGAACACAACTCATTTTCTTGAGAGACGTGAAACTGGTTTATTGGAAATCTTGTTATATGTGTGTGTTTTCTTTTTTTTTTTTTAAAAGTGCATGCATCAGCCTATAATGTGATGTTTGTTACACGACTGTGGGATAAAGCTGAAAGTGGATTCCACTGAAGGCAGATTTGGCAAAAGCACTGAATATCTTTTAAATGACTAATTCTTCTTTGTCGGGAAGTTTTGTTCGCCTTAATAGGAGTCACTTATAAGCTCATAGTAATTCTTATCCATTTTAGAGATTTATATGCTTTGATATTGAAACATGCATTTTATTTATTTATTTATTTTTACTGCTCCAGCACCGGTTTCCATCTCCTTTCTCATTTGTAGCTCCAGATCCCCCATTGAGCTCTGATTGGTCAAAAGTTCTGAAGCGTTAGAGATTTTCTTTTCCTCCTCAGATATGCTAAATTAGCCAGAAGGTTGGCATAATGCGCTTTCTGCTTAACGTTCAGGTTAACAACATCACACAAACAAAGCAGTTTAGGCAGTTGAAGAGCAGTATTTTCCATAGGAGAGCTTATCTTTACCAGTGAAAGCCAAAAATGAGCGCTCTCTCTCTGCTAGAAAAACAGGAAGGTTTTGTTGCATAATATTTGGTACTTTTGTTCAGTGCCTGTCTCTTGTACAATGTGCCGGTTACACCCAACACTCCCCGACCTGCCACCGTGGTTCCCAGGGGAAGAGTTGGCATTTTATTTTCCAGCCACCTGCTTGTGACCTTTCTGGAGTCCCCACCCTGAGGTCGGTTGCGTTACGCTGACCTCCAGTCAAGCTGAAGCCAAGGGTTTCCTGTTTGACTGGCAGCAGAGCACAGATATGTCCACAGAGGAGAGGAAAAGACACATCACACGTCGGCTGAACAAACCTCAGTCAGTGTCTTAAGACTTTCTTAAATTGTGAATTTTAAAGGTTTGAAGTAGTTGGCCAAGTATTGATATGTCTTTAAGAGTATATGTCGTCGTCCCCACCCCCCATTTCTCTTATTATGTTTCCCAGGCCAGAAAGAAAAGTCTTCTCCCAGTAACTGACACGTGTGTGTACAATTATAAACTTTAGCCCCAAAATACTAGCAAACATACAAATGACCAGATAAAAATTGCATCCAGAAAGAAGCCTGATCAGTCACACGATGTTCTTCACATAAGCAGTGCCTCTTTCTAAGGCCTTTCAGTACATGCACATGTGTACGCATGAAGGTCCATGATTGAGCTTGAGTTCCTGTTTTTTGGGCTGCAAATGGTCCCACCTACACACCTCAGACTCTCCAGCTGCTTGCCATCTCCTTCTAGTCTTCCCTACTCCCCAACAAACGCATGCACATTGTGTTTTAAGCAAGGACTGAAATTACACTGTGAAATAATTGCCTGTGTTGTTGTTTTCCATTATCAACACATCAATTTGCTCCACAGCCTGGCTTGACTCTTAATTCATTGCTTTACAACACTGTATGTTCCCACAGGAATCCACCCTTACTATATGTGCATGTATGTGCTGGAAATCTAATATACGTACGTTTTTGGGAGGTTTTTTTGTGTGTTTTTTCTGTGCATAAACCATCTGTGTGAATGGGTTTTTTAATCCACTTGTTTATATCTTCGTCTAAAGAGACAGTCTCTCTTTCTCCCACCAGCCCCACCCCTCCCACACACTCCCTCCCACATATCCTCCTCTGGTTGGGCTAATCATCGCCTGTCACTTCGCCACCCACGCACGCATGCATGCACATACATGCGAACGCATACACACACCTGCTCTCCCTTCCACATTTTATACTCCTTTCCCCTCTTCCACTTTTCCTGCCATCCTCCTCTTCTTTTATCCCTCTTCATGTAGAAGGAGTGAGCACTTACCCCCTCTGCAACAGTTGTGGCTTTCCAAGCCTTCTAGGGAAACAGTTTTTAGTGGGCTGGAGATATTTATGACAATCCTAACCAGCCAATGTTTATCCATTTGAAGAAAGAGCCTTGTTATTTACAACTTGGGCTGTGGCTAAGCTAATTTACAGGTGAAACATCTTTCTAAGCTTCTAGTAATTTCCTTTGTGATCAGAAAAATGGCTCCTATATAATTATTAAACTATGCATGCAACAGATTGCTTGGAGCAACAGTAATTGTATGCACTTTCAATGCACGGTTTGCCACTTTTTTTTTTTCTTCCCTTCCCTGTTTCCGGGTAATATCATATAACTTTTGTGCTACCTCAGTGAGCAGTGCTGTACCTGCAGACAGCAAGACCACTGGTTGATACAGAATCTGCACAAAAAGGATGAGTGCCAGAGTCTGGAAAGCTGTAGCTCAAGAAGTAGATGTGTAATCCATCAATCAAAAGTTTGTTGGTCTTCATTCGCGTGTCAGAAGTATCCTTGTGCAAGCTCCTGAACTCCATATTGCCCCCAATGTGTTCCTCACTTGCAAGTGTGCTTTGGAAAAAAAAAAGAAGAGGAAGGAGAAGAAAAATGCATCTTTAGAAATGTCTAAATAAAACTGACGTGACATCAGTTGTTTCTTTCTTCCAAGAACTTCTTCAGCATAGTAAAAGTTTGCAAATGCATGGTGTGGTTAGGACGGGAGATACGGACCTTTCTACCTTTGTTTACAGATGACTGACAATCACAGCTGCAATCTGTAAATCATCCCACCCACCAAAGCGGTGCTATCTGCAGGGCAAAAATGAAGGATGGGAAGTAAGCCTTTCAGCGCCATACTAAATATTCTTTCTGTTCTTTATGCTTGTTACATTTCTAGTTTCTTTATAACTCATATTTTACCACATGTTTAGTTACAGTAGCTTTAAAGAAAAATTAGCCTAGATTTTTGTATTTTTATTTGTGGTATAACTTGTCAGTAACAATGCAGGCGAAACTGTGGGGCAAGTGGGGAAAATGTACAAATAAATGGAAGTGATGTCAATCAATCTCTATTTATAAAGTGCATTTAAACAACCAAGGTTGACCAAATTGCTTCATAGTAGTTAAGAACAAATGAAAGCTAAACATGGACCAAGAAAACAGTAATCAAACACGCCTTGTTCAGGATTAGTAGTTTCTTTGTTTTATCCCCCTAAACTGGGGTGTCGTCAGGATCTTGGAACAATTGAGATGGGCTGAAGATGAATATGTGCAGTGCTTGCAACAGTCAATCACATAGGCTGGCTTTTAAAACCTGAAATTAAAACAAAATGTGTGCAGTCTGAGCAGTTAAGTGTCCTCCGTGGGTAAGGGCTGTTTCTGAACCAACATTCGTGTC
>JBAMYA010044425.1:0-12486 GCA_037176975.1 Arrhamphus sclerolepis
CATTTTTTGTTTGCACATTTGCCCTGTCTTTGTAGGTTTCCCCCAGGAGCTCTGGTGTCTTCCCACCCCAAAGACATGCCATTTAGGCTAATTGCTTGTATAAACTTCGGTGCGCTATTTGAAACGCGCTATATAAGCTCACAGTTGTTAATCAAAAGCTTTACTTATACTGTCTGTACATTATTCCATGTCCAAGCAGGAAAACACAATTTCCTTTAAAGCCTGGAATGCATTAAAAAGAGGCAATTTAGTAGAGTATAGCTGACAACCATGAGAACTGAGACAAAAATGGGAAGAGCGGTACAGTGATGTCAAAAAACAATCCATCTTGTTTTACATTATTGAGATTTTATCAAACAGCACGTCATCAAAAACTAAAAGAAAAAAAAAGCATCTGGTTCTGAGCAGGGTGATCATTTAGAAAAAAACAAAACAGCGCCTAAGAGTTGTGTACCTCACCTTCCACAGAAAGACTGCAATCTATTTTAAAATTAAAAAAATAAATAAATAACAATGATATACACTGTACACTCCTTTATGCAAAGTTTTCACCCCTTCCAAGAACATTTTGGAGACCGGGAATACTGGCGCCACAGGTGGTGAATTGAAGCCACGTTCATCTCATATATTAAATTCCAGTTCACATCAGACTTGTAAATCCACATAATCATAAACAGCCAAGCCTCCGGTAACAGATGTGCACTTGCACTGTTCCATTACATAAATATTCAGTGCAGTACTTTCAAATATCATATTATTCTATAGCTGTGGATAGTTCTGTTTAATGCATTAATTGTGAAAATGTATCAATCAGTCTAATAGCTGAGAAAATAGAGAGATGCTCATGTGTAATGCTGCATATAAACACTGGCAATCCTAGAGGATTATACAAATGGATTAACATTAACATTTAGTGGCCCTTACTCTTACTGGCTAATAGATCAGTGATATTGTATTCACATGCGGAACTGGGTCCAGTGTTAAACAGACCAACCTGCTGGAACCGCGTTATCTGGACCATGAACAGGGTTTCTGGCAACTTGCTCTTCCCCACATACCGACAAGTACATGTTTGATATGATCGACATTAAATAACTTTAAATCGGATGGCATTTTTAACATCGTCACATCCAGTTTCCTTACAGTGTGGGAGAACAACATTAAAAAACAATTTGCATCAATGTTCAGTTTTACGAATGTAATCAGGGCAACAGTCCCGTTGCCATGAGGACTCCGAGTGAAGATGAATTCGTCTCCATGAACCATAAAAATGTGCAAATGATCAATGAGCAATTTATTTGTGACTCAAACATGGTTTTGACATATTTAATGGTGCGGTGGCCTGGAGAACGGACGGGCAGGCGCGTGCACGTGATGGCACACGCAGAAAGCATTGCTGAAGTCCTTTGCACTGATGAAAAGGGATCAAAATTGCTTAAGATGAAGTTTTTATTGTGAGAGTTGACTGAACTACTTTTTTTCAGTATGTAATCTTTAATGTATTTCAGTGCCTTAACACACACAATAATGAAGTCTTGTGAAATAAAAACGGGAATAACTTTGAAAAAAGTTGGGCTTGAGCTTGACCTCGAGGCTGCTCGGTGGAGTGCTGGTATTTTCTGACAAGTAAATAAGCCGGGTACGCAACCCAGACCGGGTTGGGGTACGGCATCTACAAGCTGAATTAAACAACTGAGGATTTGTAATGAACAAAAGTTACACATTGCACCAGCGACTGGGTCTAAAGACACTTAAAGTACAACAACTCAGTACACAGATGTGGTTACCAGGAATGGATGAGGTGCATCAGAGGAACTGTGCCTTATATAAGAGGCTTACATGCAAGCCTTGCCTTTTAGTGCTAATCTTGGAAAATGCATCCGACAAAATGTGTTATAAAACAACAAATTTGAAGGTGGTAATTTATCATAGTTAGTCTTTGTATTGTTTAAGCATTTGTTTTTTGTTTTTCTTATTATTTTTATTGAGAGCCCATGAATTGATGCACTGTTGCTCTCACCTTCATGGTCACAGCTCTTGTGGGTTTTGTTTCATAAACTGGCAGCTGGTATCAGTCAAGACGATTGCATTTTGACTATTGACATGCCAATGTGTCTCCCAGTCATTTTTCTGTCTTTATCCTCCACCATCTGTCTCTCTCTCGCTTTCTCTATTTCTCTCTCTTAGATTAGGGAGCGGTCTTGAGGAATGTGAACTATAATTCTCCCAGTCACTGTGAAATAAAATGGACTTGAAAAATTTTGAAGCGATCGGAGCGTGCCCGAATGGAAGTGGATATGTAATGGTGAAGAGGGTACGTAATGGGTGGAGCCGATGGTTTTTATTTCACTGTATTATTCTTCCAGAATCCACTTTCATAATGCCAAGGCCTAAAGAGTGCTGCCAAAAGAGAAAATAAAAAGTGATAGACAGTCAGAGGAATTTTGGACTCCAATTATGGCTTTTGCAAATATAATGAAACTCTCTCGCAGTGCTGTTTCACTTCACAAGAAGGACTGGATATAAAAGAGAAAATTCTCCCCCTCTGGCTAGAAAGTCAAGCTCTTGACATGAAAATGCATTGCTGAATCAATTTACCTCTGCTTCAGCACAGAGGCAGACTCTGAACTCAAAGGCCAGGAAGAAGGGAAGAAGAAAATTAGAAAGCGGGGAAGAGGGAGTGAGAAACAGAGGGATGAACAGAATACAATCACTTTACCTGAGGTGGACTTGGAAATGACGGAGTTGCTTTATGTTACAACTAGCAGAATCAAGTCCAATGACAAATGCACAGACTCAGTTAATAATAATGGTTCCTGCTGCATTACAGTGCGTCTTGATGCACATTCCCCACTATCATTGTTGGTCTCTCACAAAAAAGGACGCAGAGAGACACATATTTTAAATAAAAATCTATGAGTGGGTCGTTCATCACACCTGGCATAATGTTCTCACATCAGTATGATGTTACAGTTTAAGTGTCTGTCCTTCTCAGTCACATTTCTTTTTCCATCAGCACATGAAAAACAGCTCTCTGTGCCAGAAAGTTAACCTATTTTTACTTCACAGTATGAGGAAAAAAAAGACAAAACTACATCTTGACTCTCAGCTCCTTCACCACGGATATGAATGACCTAAAAGGATATCTGATGTCCTGATGTTAACTTATCTAAATTTATTTTTTAAGTCTCTCGACGCATCAGGTTTATTTGAAAAGTGTAAAGTTAACGAGCTGAGGGAGGCAAGGGAATGTCAGGACATGGAAAGGAAGGGCTTTTTAATTATTGTGAACCAAGGAGGGTGTCAACTGATTTGCTCAGGTATAACACGGTGCTGCACAAGAACCGAGGCATGAAGAGGAATCATTACACACATAAATTTGTTAATAATTTGCTAGAATGTTGTTTCAAGAAGCAAACTGAGATGAGTTTAGTTCAAACCCCTTGGCATCCAAACATTATATGTTTTTTTTTTTTTTGTTTGTTTTTTACACTTTCAGTCACACTGTTTGTTTGTTTTTCTTGTTTTTTTTTTTTTTTTTAATCAGCTTTGCATGGGATTGGCTTTCCCTTAATATCCTGTAGAACAGTGGTTCACAAATGGGGGTACGTGAGATTTTAAAATATACATATATGTAAAAAGTAGCATCCATGCAAAAGTCCTTTAAAAATAATTATTTAATAAATATTTCAGGAAAATATGAGTATAAGTTCATGAAATAAATTTTATTGAATTTTCAATAGGCTATTCAGTTTCATTATCCTAACACCCCCCCAATACCAGGATGGTTCGACCCAACCTCTCATAAGCCGCCTGGCATCACCTGTCAATCACTTGGATCAATGACGGAGTCGTGATTGAGGCATAGCAGCAATTCTTTTTAAAAACACGGAGGGACAAGTGGTTTTTCAGTCTTAAAAAGATATTTTAAGATTTATAATATTTGTTTTTAGCAATTAGTGCTTTTATTTAATTTTTTTTAGAACAGATCTTTACTATGATCCCGAAAGAGGACACTTTATGTTGATAATTATTTTTACGTGCACAAATCTTAATTTATAGTTAATTATTTGTTTCTAGTTATATCTTTTTATTTCCAAATAGTTTAAGAGAGACCACTACAAATGAGCAGTGTTTTCCACATTTATGGAGTTTTAAATGGTTAATCTTATGGTTTTAAATGGTTATATGGTCACTGCTACATTTTAGTGATGATAAATATTTGCAAAACATTTAGTTATGGATTATTAACATTTAAAATGTTCAAAATAGTTTTGTTTTTTTTTCCAAATGTTTGAATTTTGTACATTTTTATCAGTTCCAAAGTTTATTAAATCAGTGACTGTTGGCACAGTGCTCTGTTTTAGGTCTTTTTTTTTTATAACCAAAAATGATTTGCGCTGGTTAGAGGTACTTGGCTGAAAAAAATTTTTCACAGGGGGTACATCACTGAAAACAAGTTGAGAACCGCTGCTGTAGAGACTTATACATGCTTATTTATGTATTTATTTTTGGTTGTAATGCTGCGTATGCGGACATGGACAATTCATGTATCTAACACCTGCAGTTGGTGCAAAAATGTTGCTGCTTGCCTTTTAAAAGCCAAGCAGAAGAGGTACCACATCACACCAGTGTTGAATTCTTTCTGCTGGCTTGAATGACCCCTGACGCCTTTAGCAGGGCATTTATGAGCTTTTACAGCAATACATTTGAATATTATTTTGAGATAAATAATGTTCTGTGTAACACTTCAGTTTAAATGTGCTACATAAATAAAGTTGCGTTGACTTCCCCTTAAGTGGAAAGCATACGACATGAAGAGCAGATATGCATATGTCTATTATGTCTATACTATTAACATTTAAAGATTTAAATAATTAATTTTCTTATCATTGTATTCCAACAGTGCAGCTGAAACTCAGAACATTAGACAGACAGTCCTTGCATGATTACTTTTGTTTTCAGCCATTTTTTGCTTTTAAAATATTCTCCTCCTACTCCACAGCCAGTTTGGACCTTGATGGCTTCTTTTTTCTCAAGCTAAAAATAAAGATTTAAGTTGCACGAACTAGATAAAAGGCAGTGTTTGAGAACATACCAACAGTAGCTCATACTTAATAAGTTTAGCTGTTATTCAGTGTCAGTGTGTAAAGCTGTGAGAACGAGGATGAGCGCAGACACCCTCGTATCATTAGCACTTCTAACATCCTGTATAAACGGATACTTGTAGACCTCTGAGAGCCGCGGCGCTGCAGCAGGTGGCTTGGGTATGAGCTGCCAGGCTACACGCAATTTGTCAGGACATAGGAGGAATTGTTATGCCATTTTCTATAAGAAGTGTTGGAAATTGAGCATTTGGCGTAAAGGCAGTTGTTTGAAACAACCGAAACACTCAAAATAGACAACAAAATTAGAGAAAGGCATGGTAAGGGATTGTACGGGATTTCTAAAGCAGAAGACCTCTTGCCACATTTGGTGAATATTTTCCTACTATCCGCCTAGCTTCCCATCTCATGAGTTAAAAACATAAATGAATAAAGAAAGAAAGAATATAAACTGATGCTGAACATTGTTATGGGTTATTCATATTTATAAGTCAGAAAAGTTAGTGTTTCAAAAAAAACAAAAAAAAAAAACAGCTTGTTTGTGTGTCTCTTTATGCTGGTTTCATGTTAATAAGAAAAGCTATTAGTGCTCCCTGCTTTTATGTATGAATAAAAGAAAAAAAGTTCAATAAATACACAACTTGATAAATAATATTGACAGCTGGACTTATTAAGTGTACATGTGGTTATAAACTACACTTGCTGTCATTTTGAGCATTGCTATATAAAGCCCCAAACAAAAGGGCATCAAGTCTTACTCTTTAGCATTGTGCTAACAGAGGTTGATATATTACATTTAAACATTTCTTAAACAGCGTGTATAACTTTAAGATCTTTAACCTGATACATCTAAATCTGGCAATGTCATAATTATTTTTAGTTTTGGAAATCCGTTGTGAGAGAGGCCTATTATCAGGTCTAATTTACTGTACGTCTCCCTGCGGGGGGGTTGCACTCACACTCACCACCTGAGCAGGTTCTGGGTCATCATCAGAGACCGAATCCATCCACCAAACCATCTGCTTGACTTGCTGCCCTCTGGGAGGCAATATGGATCACTGAAAACTCAGACTTTCATGTATTCACAGCTTTTTCCCTAAGGCAAAATCTACCAAGAACTCAAATACACACATTTATTTATTTATTTGAATTTTGTACTTTATTTTAAACTAATGTGAAGAAGTTTTTATTTGACATTTTAGCTTCAGACTTGCTATTTATTACTATTTTTAAAAGATTATTAATGAATGTGACAATAAGTGTGTTTTTTTTATGCCATATTCATATTCATATTCTCACCAGTATTCTTTTTAAACAGTACAAAAAAAATACTGTTTTCCCTTATTTTGATATTTTGAGAGTCATATTAGCATTACTTCAACCAGCTTTCAAATATATCTAAACTCGTAGTCCTGGCAACATCATATTTGGGATGGAAACACCTTCGCATGTATGTAAATAACTGCAGCAACAAATCATTTATAAAATATGAGTGAAACATGGTTGCAGATGCAGGCTGATGCAATCATGATATCCAGGAAGACATTATGAGTCTGTTAAGAATCACTTGTAAACTTATAATGGATCTCTCATCAAAGCAAAAAAATGTATTTGTTTTTAATAATATTACTTTGTAGACATTCCATGTTAATCTGAGGTTACAAAGTACAATGTATAGAAAAGGGATAATAATTGGATAACTGGAAACTAAAGGATAAATGCTTTAATACATTAGTGATTGCACAGTTAGTAAGTTTTTTCCTTGTACCTCTAAAGCATCTCCTAACGCTCAGTTTAAAGATGAAACCGCACTCACAGTGTAATCAGAAGGCAAAAAAAATGCCACTTCTGTTGTGTACGTCACACTGGCTTAAGGTTTCTTCGAAGGCAGTTGTGAAGAAGTCCTTTTTTTTTTTTTTTAACAAGAGTAAATAAGCCCCTAATCATCCAGTCTCTCTTGCTGGGAGGGGATTAGTACAGAGCTGGAGAAGGAAGAGGAAAGAGGCTGTCAGAGCAAAGCAGGGGATCAGAGAGGACAAATGGTGTGAGCAGAAATCCTGGAAAGATGGAGGCAAATTACTAACACCTGGGTTGGAAATTATTTGTTGTGCTGAATGGTAAATGCTTTGTTTTGACTCCACCCTCTCTTCTATTTCCTTTACTCTCAGAATTACAAAACGACTCTCGCTGAAGATGGAAACACACACTGACTGAGCAAAAGCATATTAATCTCAATAATATCAACACTAACTGTATATTTTTTGTAAAATATAGACTATATTTACATAGTGCTCATATTGGCCAGCCTAGCATCCCTGCAGTATAAACCTTTTTTTTTTCCTCTTTCTTTGAACAACAGTGTAGTTGCTGCTATGTGATAGTGGAAAAGAGCATCAGAGTTCACGTGTGGTCTGATAGGGGGCAGTGTGGTCTTCTGAGTTGATGTGACACCAGTAAGCTGTATTACTATATAAACGAGGGTTTTTAGTGATTTTATAAGTAATTATGAGGGCAAAATTACTTAATTGAGTCCTTCTTTGAAATAAAGTAGTTGTTCTTTTTGTGTGCATCTGCTCCTTTTGGAATTTGCTCCTGTGAGCAGAATGTGCATGAATATATGTGGTCTGCGTGTTTCCACCACCCCACCAGAGCATAGAATAATACAGTAATTATCCCCAAGTCCGTCATGAACTTTGTAAATGTGTATTAAGAAGAGTCATGCGGAGGAGAATCTATGGTGCAATAATCTTTAAAAGAAAAAGCTTACAACAGAGTAGACAAGCAGACTTCTACAAAGCCTTGGGGTTTATCTGTCAATCCTGCAGCAGCTAACAAAAGGTCCCTGAAGCATTAAAAGACACGGTGCATGTTTGCACTCTGCACACACAGACAAGCGCTCACCCTCCTTCTTTTTGCAGGGTTACATGCATTATTTAAGGGTCTGAAAGCAACTCCAGTAGAACATTGTATGGCTTAGAGCTAGGACAGAAAGGCAGTGCAGATGTGGCTCTACTCTTGGCAGTGCTGCTAAGATAAGCGCTGTGCTGTCGAGGGAGTTGTCTGAACAGGTGTGAAGGTTTATGAAAAATATTATGACCTGCTGACGCTTGACAGCAACAGTACAGTTCCTCACCTTATGAATATGGAGCTTTTACACTGATGCTTCATTGACATTTTAGTTTGGCCTCCAAAAGATGCATACAGCAAGAGGAAATCTGTCAAGATGGAGGAGATAATGCAGTTTTCTTCTTCTCTTCAATAGTTTTTTCTTCTTTTTTGACAGCAGAAATGCAGCACTAAGAACGCCTCTACTTCCACACATTTTCTATTTCTTTACTTGAACACCGTTACTGTAAATGACCCACAGTTTAATCACAAAACCTTTTCAGTTTGCTTTTTTTTCTCCTTTTCATGCTGTTGCCATTCACATGTTCATTATGCCAGGGATGCAGTGAGGAAAAATGGTTCTATTCCAACTGGGATTTGAACATGTTTCACAGAATATTTGTCGACATTTGATCTCAAACATCTTCTTTGTTGTTAACGTAATTTATCAAAACTGCAATTTCACACTAGAGCCTGTTCTCAATTCCTCTTCTGCATTTGCTTGTTCTCTCGTTAGAGTGATACATTTTTACCATTGATTATTTTGACATGTGACATTTTTAAACTGCTGTTCACCTGTGAACTTGCAAATAAAGTCACAGAAATCAATCAGAAAATGTGTCATGTCAGAACCCGATTTTAGTAGAAGCATAGTTGAATATTTATCTAATAGTCTTTTTTTTCACTTGTGACATTTAGTTGAGTTACTTATTACTCTTTAAAAAAAATTGCTATAAAAAGATGGTAAAAACCTCTTTAATGTATAATAATGGGGAAAAAAACTTTATGCAGTGACAGAATTATTGCTTTGTACATCAAATAGGTTTGATTAAGAGAGCACTTCATGTAACTGCTTTCAGGTTATGCATAATGAACTGCCTTATTTTATTTTGAAAATGTATTTGTTGGTGCCTGTTATTTTCATAAGAAAGTTATATTTAGAGACAGATTAATAAATAAAAAAATAAAATAAGTGAAGTTGCATTCAAATGTCGGGAGATAGAGAAATTAAAAGCAAAGCTCTGCTGGTGATATCAGACTACACACACATAGGGTATTGGGCAAAGACAAACAAGTTTAATCTCCTCACTTTTATTGTCGTGTCTCTTTTTTCGTATCCTTCCCTTCGGGCTCTTTCCATTTTTCTTCCCCTCGTCTCTCTCTGCAGGGTCAGAGTTCAGCTTGTAGATAAGGGAGTTGAAACAGGCTCCTCAGTGCTTCTCTGTCAGACTATCTGACTTCACACTGCAGCGATCAGTCCCCTCTATCTGTCCCCCAGCGCAGGTCTCTGTGATGAGCTCAACCAGGAGTCACATCTCCTGGTGCCTAGTGTGTGCACTTGTGTGTGTGCAGATGTCTTGTGCTTAAATTGGTAAAACTTCTGTTGCTTCTGTTGGCCCGTCCCTCTTTTACAGTGATTCTGGCTTTGAAATGTCCAAACGGATGGTTTCCGTTCATGAGTGAGCTCACACATCTGTTTGGTCAGTGAACGCTGCTGTTGATCACTGCTTACTTTACAGTGGGGAAATGAAAGCTCATGGTCACTCAGAGTAAACCAACATCTGTGACGCAGACGTAATGTGAAGAAGACTCCAAATTGTCATCTTGACATGTTTGCCAGTTATCACATCATATAATTCAGACACATGCAGCTGCTACCATGGAAACCAAAGATAACAAAAACGTTTCTAAAAGGGAGAGCGTAAAAAAGAAAAATAGTCTCCCTGCTGGGATACTCTCAGGATCCCTGCCATAAAAGTTTCTGAATGTTGGCTGCTTCTCCACAAATGTACAGCAGCTTCTCTCACACTCAGCGGGATTCAGTACAACCAATGATCTATCAGTGCTACGATGCACTGCTCGTATGCTCCTGCAGGTTATGCGTTGTTGGCTTAATTTAATTCTTTGCCTTTTATCCGGTTTTATACAGATGTTACAGGTAATAACGTGCTCAAGATTGAATCATTAGAGACGAAGATGGTTCTTCAAAGCGTAGTCTCAACCTTCCTTCAGCTCTAGACTTATATAGAAAAGAGCATTTGGAGAGAAGATAAAGATCAATAGAGAGCTTGATCCATACCTGAGGTAAGATCAATGGTTCAAGATAGAAGCTGTGATTCACTGATGCCAAATGAAAAAGAAAAAGAATTACCTGCAGAAAAAAGGACTACAGGCAGAGTGGGGTTGATTGCTATATGTAGAGAAAGCAAAAGAGCAAGACAAGTGGTATAGAGAGGGAAAAGCAGCGAGGTGAGGCTGATGTATCAGAATGGACGAGGTAGGAGGGATCAGCTGTACAATGGCTGAAAAAAGATTTTAGGATCAATAGAACAAGAAAACAAGAGGGAGGAAAGATGAAGGAAAACATGACTGGGGTCTGTCTGGAGATCTTAGATTGATACATTTCATAGTCAAACACAAGTTAGCACCAGAGAGATGAAACAGCTACAGAAACGTCATCTGTGAAGCCTGAAGTGAAACAGTTTCAGTTTCATCCTTCACATCTCTGCTCCCAGATTGGATCCAGTACATTTTTTTTGACAGTCTGAACAGCAAAAAACCAAAAACTGTGCAATTTAAAAAAATATATAAAAAATACAAAAGTAGTTTCAAATGTGATTTCAAATCAGACAAACGAAGCATTGCGTCCTTCATCTCTGGTGCTTTTGTGACGTGGACAGTTTACACCACAGGCTCCACAGCCACAACCATCGACAACAAAGCTTTGTTTTGTTTTGCCGACCATCTGTTTTATGAGCATAAGTTACCACAGGAACCAAGCAGAAAAGACCCGCTTGTGTTTACATCTGTATCTAAAGTTGTCCACTTGATTATTGGATCACTTAGGATGTGTCTCTGTATGCAAACACCTTCAACCTTTATTGTAAATTACGTTCAGTACATTGAGCTATTCCTTTTATTTTAAAGACTAAATTGTTTCAGAAGTCTCAATTTAGGGTGACTTTTCCAAGATGCTTTGGCACTTTTCCATGGGACATGATCAGAAAATCTTTCACATAGATCAATTTGAGACAGAGTCAGATTCAAGACTGAATTTTCAAGTCAAGATTTACCACTTTGAAGCAAAAGTAATGACACTGTAATTTGACATATAAGAGAATAAAAGAAATGGAACACACAAATGTTTAATGAGGATAATTGCAATCATATATGGCATGCTCTGGGTCCTGGACTTTCTCAAATCAAACCTTGTATTTGTCCAAGTGAAGTCATTGATTTTTAAATGCACAATTACTCGTCATTTTGCTCATTTATTCTGTCTTCTCAAGTGTTGTCAAATCTCTACTGTTGTAAACACTCAGGAAAATGCTGTGGTAAAGATGACTTTAGTAAATGTCTGATTGCCTTTGTACTCATGTTCCCTGTTACAAAAGAAGCATCATTTTCCCATATTGATCTAAATTTAAGGATGTGTATTACAGTATATAGTGCATTACACCTTTTCTTTTTACTTTGTAGCGCTAGTGCTCCTAATATCAAAAAGGACTCCAAAGTATGTAATAAACTTTGTTCACTGAAAAATGCTAACTTGGTGCCTGAAAATATTTCTAAAATAATTCCCACGGGTTAAATATTGCTGACACCATTAATAAGTTAACAATTAAATTTAATAAAAAGTATCTAATTAAAATAGAAGACACATACCGTCAGCATGATACTGAATAACGGTGATGATGCAGGATAACATATTCTTATTAATAAAAGCATCTTAGTCCATATGCAATATACAAACTATTCAATTCAATTATACTTTATTAATCTTTGAAATAACTGTCATTAATTACCATCTATAATGTCAAAGAGACATCATAGATTGTTATAGCTGTGGGCAGTATGTATGTACTATATATTAAAAATAACATCCTCACCGTCAGCACTGAACCGCTACAAGCCCAACCAGGATATTGATTAGTAATTCATCAATAAGGATGAGTGCATGAGCTGTAACATCTCTTTGATGGACAGTTTGGTGTTTTCATCGATGATGACAGAGATGCCATAAGCAGCTCGTCTTCTGATGAACCATATCGACTATAAAACCAGTGATGTTGGAACTTGACTTTTCATTCGTGTATGTCATGTGGGGTTGTTTTTTCCTCGTGGGCTTCAACAAGGGTTTAAATTTGCCAAAGGTGAGCTCTTCCCTGACAACTGCAATCACTGCTCTGCCACCTGAGCTGCACAGCTACTAGCATGACCGTAGACTGTTAAAACTGTGGACGAACCCTCCTGCGGCGTGACCTCTATATATATA
>JBAMYA010044426.1:0-12485 GCA_037176975.1 Arrhamphus sclerolepis
TATTTCATACATTACATACACATTTCTTTTCAATATTCAAAAGGCTAAAAAAAAAAAGTCTAGGTATATGGGAAACCAGTTATTCTTTCTATGCATAAATCTTTATTTATAATTAAACTAAATTATTCCTTTTAAACAAGTATTTGGTTTTTTGAATAAATAGTTCACGAAAGACCACTACACATAAGTTGAATAAATAAATTATTGATGTAAGTGCTCTGTTTTGATGGTGGGGGGTGGGGGGCTGAAAATATTTCACAGGAGGTGCATCACTGTTGAGAGTCGCTGCTTTACACACTTGGGAACTTTAGTCCACATAAAAATAATCATGAGGGAAATGTTTTATTTTTCCCAGATCTGGTCTGTGGTATGGAAACGCCAAAAGTATATCTTCATCTACAAAAGAACTTGATGCCCAGTCGTGTCCAGCTGCAGAAACAGCAAATCATGGCACACAGGACTCTATTTATAAAGTCTTTTTTAGTTTCTTCGTCAGACTGGGAGCTTTCCTGACATGAGGGGAGCCGCCTGTGAAGTAACTGTACACTCATTTAGAAGTGAGTAAGTAAGAAAGTACAGGCACATTTTTGGGTTGTTTGCACTTTTCAGCAACAGGGCAGCTCAAAGTGCTCCATCACAAGAGAACAAGACAATTTTGCTACTAACCCACCACACATATGCAGACACACAAAATTTTTAAATGCCTTAACGTTGAAAACTAAAATCATTCAATTGAAAGCAGCTGTAAACAGTTTTTAACCGTGATTTAAAGGTTTTCTGGCAGTTCATTCTAGATATTTGGAGACACAGGGTAGACCTGATCCAGAAGACCTGACTTGTCTGGATGGTTGCTATGGAAACTAAGAGTCTGATGTATTTCAGTGTTTTTTAAACTAACAACAGTATTTTGAAGTCTAGTCTCTCAGATACAGAGAGACAGTGTAAAGACCTCAGAAGTGGTGTGATCTCTGTTCTTAGTTTCAGTGAGGACTCCAGCTGCAGCTGATCCAGAACGCTGCAGCTGTCGACTGACTTTGTAGGCAGACCTGTGAAGATACTGTTGGAGTTATTCATTTGACTGGATACAAGAGCATAAATAAGTCTGTAAAGATCCTGCTGAGACATAAGTCCTTCAGTCCTGGAGATGTTCTTCAGATGACAGCTGACTGACTTTGTAATTGTCTCAATGTGTCTGTGAAGATTCAGGTCTGTGTCCAAGACTTCAGGTCTGATCAGTGGATTTTAACTGTAATAACTGTGTGCTGATCCTTAATCACTCTTCTTCAGTTCCAAAAATAACTACTTCAGTTTTGTTTCTGTTCAGCTGAAGACAATTACGGCACATCCACTCATTGACTTGTTCTCTGCATCCACAATCAACGTTTCTCAACACTTGTATGGGTTCATGGTCACCTGCTGGCATTCAGCCTGTAGCTATCAGGCTCCTCTATTATGAAATCAACTGTCAACCTTGGTCCAGGAGGCAGAGGTTAGAGTTAAGACCTTCCTTTTAAATAAAGCCTTTAACTCTGTAGTCTCTTAGGCCATCTCTTAGTTATGTTGCTATAGGTCTAGGCTGCTGGGGGGAGTCCTATTGTCCACTGAGCATCTTCACCCCGTCTGTCTGATCTCAGTCTCAACTTGTCCTGAATCATTTAATAGAATCAACATTGTCTATCTTCTATAGTCTCACTTTCTTCTCCTTTTTCAGGTGTTGTCGTGGTGATGCTGTCACGATGATGCCGTCATGGTGAGCTACACCTATCAATTGCATGCCACTGTGGGATGGCACCAGCGTGGTCAACTTGCAATCCAGCCTGCTGATCACCACATATTTACATTTTATATTTATTATATATCTTTACATATTTATTTATTTTATACCAGATATCTGTATATTTTTGTATTACATGCAGTATAGTGCACATCTCTTCTGACCTTCATTCCTACTGTCCTTCTCCTCATTTCCTCCTTACCCGGCTGACCTTCAGCAGGAGGGTCCCCCTAAGAGTTGGGTTCTGCCGAAGGTTTCTTCCTAAGAGGGAGTTTTTTTTCTTGCCAACGGGGCCAATGCGAATTCTCGTTATTATTTTCCTGTTTCCGTCAAAATTTTGACGGATTTCATGGCCCGCAGTTTTGGGAAAAACACAACAAAAGATACATCAAAACATCTGGCTCAATCGGTGCTATGACTTTTGGTTCTGTTTAACGATGTTTGCGAAACTTTTCCCCGTAGAAATTAATGGGATTCCTTTGGATAGTTTCTGAGTTACAATGTAACTGACATGCTGTTAGAATGAGAGGGAGGCAAAATTAAAAGATGGATTTTTGTCTCCAACCTGCTTTAGAGCCCAGACCTTTTACTCTGTATACATAATTTATACATCCAAACGTAGGTATTTTTGTCCTCTTTCAGGAAATATAACTGTTGAATCCCTATTCGTTCTACGATCTGAATTATGAGCCTCAGAGTCCGAGAAACCTGACAAATTCTATTCTTTAGAATTGGAAATTTGTAAAATCATTTTTTAAAATCCTCAAATGACCACTGTTTTGAAATTTTTCACCTTAGGGAAAAAATAAGGACATGTTTGCCCTCCTCAAAGCCTTATGATATTCATGGCTGAAGAATGTTTTCAAAAACCTTTTAGTTTTTGAATTATATTGGTTCGTTTGGGACATAAAATTCCTGATTTTGACTGAGTTTGGTCAGTTCAGATGTAAACTTGCCTGTTGACACAAAGTAATCCCTGTCCTTTAAGAAAGACTCAAACCAGTAGAGTACTGGACCAGGAAGTCCTACTCAGTTTGGTCAAGTAAGATACTGTTGTCCACAGTATCAAATGAAACGAATCAAACGAAGTCCAGTAATACCAGCACTGTGGTTCTTCCCCAGTCTGTATTTGGTCGGATGTTGTTGAGCAGCTGACAAGAGCCGTCTCGGTGCTGTGGTGTGGACGAACGCCTGGCTGGAAGACGCCAAAGCAGCTGATCAGTGACAGTAGTTTATTTATACCACGTCAGTGGAAATGATCAAAATCTCTTGCTGTTCTTTACAAAGTAAGAGATTTGTTGAATCAGAAATGTCTTCATATATTGTATTCTTCACTTGTTCTGCCTCACATGTCACACTGTGTTGAAATTTGTGGAAATGCATGTAAAACATATACAGATCCATTAAATAAACTTCAAAGACGGGCAATAAAAAAAATATGAAGAAAGTTAATAAAGCTAAGAGCGAGCAATACGCTTCAGCCTAAAATTACTTTTGTTGTTATGTGCATGAATGTGAATTTTAATAAACAAATAAACTTTTCACTGCAACTTCAAAAGTCCTTGCAATAAAATAACACTAATTAGGTTTGTTGCTTGAAAAGAACAATCCCTCCGAGTTTAAAATTAGATGTGGGGGACCACTAACGACATCTGGAGTGACAAAATAAGAATTTGAAAATAAACCAAAAGTATTCGACAGTCAACCAAACAAACGTAAGAACGCCAAAGAAAAAACATTTTTACAGCATGTGGACAAACGAGCCCCTGGAAATCTGGTGCTGAGGACTTGGAGCAAGTCCAGCAAGCCCTGTAATACCAGTTTGTACCACTAGAGGTGGTATGAACAACTGTGGCAGTTGGTCTACCCTCATACACTTAAATGAAGAAGAGGACGTTTTGCCGGCTTACGGGGTGTTCTCTTCACGTACCGACTACGTGGCTGGGTCGCCTGTCAGCTAATGAACCATCAGCAAAATCCAGGGTTTATCAAGTTTAGGTGTGACGAAGGAATTACAGGATTATTACGGCACATCTCCTAGCTTCCAGCTGGCTGTTATGTCATCAGTGAAACGCAGCCAGGACCTCAGTCTCCATGACCCTCAGACCCGCAGACCTGCAGTACTGTAGAAACACACTGAGATGATATGGAGCTGTTTTCTGTAACTTCCAGTCAGTCTAGTCTTCCGAAGTTCACTTGTGTGACATCATCACCTCAGTCTCTGCAAACACTCCAATGTGGTTCATTTCAATCATTTATACTGCAACAATTTAATTTTCCTTTATGCAATTAAACTCAACTATTTTGTCCAAATGTACTTGTGCAGCGACACAAAATCTGTGAATTTAGTGAATCAATATTGTAATCTGTGTGAAGCTAATTTGGAAATAAACACAAGACTTCACTCGACTTTGACACTGCGCTGCACTACAGAGCTCTACTTACATCGTTCATCTGTGAAATAAACTACCAGGGGACAGTCTTGCTGGCTGTGGTGGAAGTGTTGGTGGTGGATTACAAAGCTGCAGAAAAGTAGAAGAGAGAGAGAGCGGAAATGAGAAAAATGCATCTTTTCCAGGGCGATATCATTAATAACGCAGCGACTGGTTGATGTCACAGGGAACAATGGCATTGTATGGAGAAGAGATGACGAATTGTTGGTTCTTTTCTCTCAGAGGCAACTTGTCTTTTAATGACTTGTATGTCTTCATTCATTATGTCCCGCCATTGCAACACTTACAAAGATTTTTAATTGCCTGCAGCAGTACAGTTCACCTGAGTCATTTACCGTCTGTCCAATATTAGTAGTTCACGTTTTACACAATGATCAAAGACAACGTGAACTTCATCCTGAGACATTAATTTGCTGCTTCTTATTGATAATTCTGTGTATGATAACAGCACACAAAGAGCCAGCAAATCTGCATAATGTACTACATATGTGTACACATATATATATGTATGTACATACATATATGTGTATATGTGTGTATGTATATATGTATACATACACACATATACACATATATTTATATACACACATATGCTATTATTATGCTATTATTTTTGGAAAATAAGCCAAAAAGACAACAAAAATAACTAAGTATTATAATACACAACCACCTGACTGCTTTGGTCTGACTGCTATGAGTCTTCTCAGGAGTGGACATCACAGCAAATTTGTGCTAAGATCTGTGTGTTTGTTTGCCGGCGTGTGAAGATCAACATCTCTGAGATGACTGACCTCACTGAGCAACTCCAGTCTTAAAGTTCTGTCCAAAGTCTCAAAATAAAACATTGCTGCACAACTGAGTTTCACAAAACTGGATCAGAACCATCCCAGACTCCTGGAACAGATGAGACCAAAGTTCTCTGGCCTTCATGTCCTGAACCATGTTTGGCGGAAACCAAACAGCAACTCAAACCCACTGTCAAACACGGCGGTGGAAGGGTGATGATGTGGGGTTGTTTTGCAGCTGCGGGACCTGAACACCATGTGGTCACTGGATCTGGATTAGAAGTGTGTAAACTGTGCACAGCTTTCAGTTTATTACAATAATACTGTCATGAAAATGTTAGTAGTTCCAAATTTTAGGTGCAAATAAAACCCCCTGCTGACTCTGCATGTCGAACTGCTGTAAACGAAGAAGTGAAATGTAAATATGGCTTCTCAGACTTTACAACCTTGACACCTTATTTGGAGACGTAGCAGAGCTCCCTCAACCTGCAATTCACTAACGTTCACACACGCGTACGAACAAATCATGTTTCAGATGTATCCAGAATAGGTTTTTAGTTAAGCAGCTGATTCGTGAACTAATTTACTGACTGACCTAAAATGACTTCGTGAATGAGGCTCTTTAACTGGAGCATGAACTCCTTCCTGTAGCAGAAAATGTGAGGCCACCTGACTGTCAGCTGAAGCTTGGCTATCTGAAGCACAGCAGCAAATCTACATCAGAAAATAAATAAATAAATAAAATAAAGTCCTGTGGCAGGATATTTAGAGAGCTAACAAGATAATGTCCCAAAACTTCAATAACTGAAGCAATGCTGTAAAGAAGTATGGATCAAATTTCCTTGATGAGAGAGACTGATAGTCAAACAGGAAATGACTACTTCAAGTTATTGCTGCTAAAGGTGGATCTACAAGCTACTGAATCATGGGGGAGCTGAGTGCCCCCATTATGTTTGCTTCATTTTAATTCAATAAATAATGGCAAGTTGTAAAAGGTCACATGTTGTTATTCTGAGATTGTATTTGCCAAATACTGAGACCCAAAACAATCAAATGATTTTACAGCATGTGCGTGACAATATCTTCATTACTGTATGTACCTTATAATTGTTTGAGGCTGGTATCTGGACTTTGTACGGCCCTGTATATATTAATAAAGCAAAGACCTTCTTTGGCCCAGTCAGTCTGAGTGAACTGGACATACTGGACCTACATCTGGTTGTGAATGTGGAGCCAGTTATGAATAAAAGAAAATCACATCTCAGCAGAACGCTGAAGCCCTGGCATCCAGGCCCTGTGGTCTCCTCTAACCCTTATCCCCACTCCTCTCTTCTTCTCTCTCCATCCTTAACCCTCCACCCACTCCACCCCTCCCTCCCTCCCTCCATACACCCCCGGTTGGCTGGGGAAGATGGCTTCAGTGAGTCATCCTGGGACCGAGATCAAAGGCAAATTACAGCCGACGTCTATGCAAAATGTAATATGGAAACCCCCCAGCTACGTCCTCGCCATTGATTTTTCTTTCTCTTCTTCCATCCCGTCTCTCTCGCTCTGTCCCTTTCTTCTAATTTCTCTGCTACATTTTTTTCCAAGCACAATACTACCGTGGTGTGAAATCTGAAGAAAAAAAGGCCAAGTACCGACTTAGTTCTGGAAGAAAAAATGAAAAGGGGGTTGGGGGGAGGGTGATTTGGCTGCCCCTTGTTACGCCTGTTTGCATTTAGAGTCCATTTTGAGATGTAAGCGCTGCTGTTGCCTGTGCGGAGGTTCCACTTTAGGCATCCTAATGTCGGAGGGCGTTTTTTCTCAAATAAAATAAAGCTGACAGGCAGGCGCGGTAGACTCACATTTGTGAAATATCTGGTTTTTTGGGGTTAAGACGTAAGTACGAGGCTAAATGAAGTTCTTCGTCAGATTACTGGCTCTCTGAAGTCAGTCAGACCCTGCAGGAAATTGAAATGAATTGTTAAGTCGTTCTATATATATAAAAGAACCCTTTATTCCTTTTCTTTCCTTCTTTTTTCTTTTGAAAAATGTGAATATGTGGAATAGTACTGGAGTCATGCATTTTTGACCTGTCAGCTTCTTCACCTATTTTAAAAGGCAACACACACACACAATCACACACACACCCCAGCCGAAACTCTGCTGGGTGAAAGAAATCGACAGAGTGGGTGGTGGAGCGGAGCTGCAGGTTCTTCAACCAAGAATGAAGATGTCAAGATGATTTCAGTTACAAATCAACCATCCTCTAATGACAGGTCGCTAAAATTCTAAGAAATAATGATCTGATAAATTATTAATGACGTGTTTTTAGCCGACACAGAGCAGTTCTGGAGTTTCTTAATTTCCTATTGGCCACTGTCCTGGAAGAAGTGACATGTGGTCAAGAGAGGCAGAGCCTCACCTGCCATCATGGAAAGAACAACATATATAATAAACAAAAACAAAAATCTCTTGGTTATATAATTACCTAGTGATTTGAACTATAGACTAATTTTCCATTCAACTTAACAAATTTTGGTTGTTTTTTTTAATTAAAAGTGAAAAGGCACAAGGTGAGGCTGCAGTTCTCCTGCCTCACCTCACCTCATGGTAGGGGGCAGTAGCGAGCCCAGAGAGTCTGCATGCAGGTGCGGCAGAGCAAATTTCAGTGATCAATGGGCTGATTGAATTTTAAAACTCAAAGAAAACAAATAAATCAAAGGATGGACTTCATTTGGAAGTGGGGTAAGACCATAATAATATGGTTTTGAATGGGTTGGCATGACAACCAGTACATAGTTTGGGTGGTTAAGGCCTACAGATTTCAAGCGGTAGAGTTTGATTCCTGCCTGTGTGACATTTTGTCGCGTCTCCACCTTCTGTGCCCTTGATTTCTCCCTGTCCATCTTCAAAAAAGGCTGCAAGAGCCAACAATTTTTTTTACCTTTTTTTTTAAATGCATATTAGGTATGAAACATAACGTTAACTGCTGCTGATCAGATGGTGAATAATCTACTATGTTGGCTTCATATATTTGTAAATCTGATTCAGATGAGTCAGTGCCTCACCAGCCATGAACCTCACAGCACCTCACTGCCTGGAAGTCAGATATCAGCTCAAACAAGAATACAGTCAGGGGCCGAACTTGGTTTTATAATGCTGAGCTTCATGGTGTAAAAAACATGATAAAAAAGGTCTGGCTGACTCTGCAACAGAATGCTTCTTGAGATGGTCCAGTCATAGTCCAGACCTTTACGCAGGGGCATCCGAATCCAGCCCTTAAGGGGCTGGTGTCTTATGTCAGGTTCACGCTCCACGATTTCAGCTTCCTCAGATGGAAGATGGTCAGTCGTGGTAAAAATGTTCCTTTGTAGCTCAAAAGCGGTGAAGCAAAGTTGAACGGCCAAAGATGGCCGACATCAGCAGTGTCAGAAATTTGGAGGAATCGTCTCAGGGTGTGACGACGCGTTGCTGCCTGTCAGCTAACCAACCAATAGGAACACACCATGAAATAATGTAAACATCAGCGCCTCTACACAGCACAGTAGCCTAGCAACAACAGCGCCAGATACAACGGAGAAACGAGAAAAAAAATGTGAAACTCAGATAAAGAAGAAAGACACTTCTTTATTTATTTTATTTTATATTGCAAAGCACACCAACGCCACTATAACAACGAGTCATAAGTGCATTAGCACGTTAGCAGCTACCTGCTAATGACGTGATGACGCTGCATTTAGATAGATAGATTTAAAGATAGATTTAGATTTAAATTAATTATCTACCAATTTCACATCTTGCAACATGACTTGAATTAATCTGAAACAAGAAATCCTACAGTTTGAACCTGGAATTAGACCATAAAAACATCATCGTCGTCTGAACAGGAGTTTGTCTCATTCTGCCAATGTGGGAAATTTACAAGAACCACCAACAGTATTTTTCATAGGTCCTTCGCATCTTCTGGTGACGTGTTGCATCAGGCTGCTGCTGTGGTCCAACAGCACACCGCTAGCGCTGGTCGGTAAAGATCGTAACTGTAGAAGAGCTTTGTGACAGTTCACTGGTGGTCAACTGTTGCTCCTGTTGCTTGTATCTGACCTCATTTTCTGTTATTTTAGTGAGTGCAGAGAGAAAGCTGGAGGAGCAGGACGACCATCACAACAATGCGTTGTTCCATGTGGCTTGATTCTTGTTCGATAACACGTATTGAAGACAAATAATCCTGACCTCAGGGAAGCGTGAACCCTGATCAAGCGCCTAGAGATGACTTGTCGTAAATAGGCGCTATATAAATAAATTGAATTGAATTGAATTGATCATCGCCCTGCTTTTATTTGTCTTCCTGTATGGTGTTTAGCTGCTGTTCAAACTCTGTTCTGAGGGTTTTGTTCCACATTAATTTGGTTTAAGGCCTATCAAAACAAAAAAATAGGTGCTGCAACTAACCATAGGACTGAAAACAACCTGGCTTCATGATGATAACATCTTTGTTTTCTCATTTCTCAAAAAATGACTTGACTTTACTACCTGCTGTCTGGGAGTCAAGACATGACCCAAACAATCAGAAAAATATACAAGGCCTCTGATTTGCCCTTTGGAGACCTCCAAAGCCCCCTTAACATTTATGGGCCCCTCAGTGCAGCGCCTGCATGCAGATGTAAATGTTAACAGGTCCACCTGAGGAAGACCGTTATTCAAACATGACACAGACACGTTCACTTCTCATCAGGTTAATTGAAATGTGTGCTTGTGTGTAAAGGTTTGGTGGGGTGTTTCTGCAGGTTAACCCCCAAAAACTGAGGGATTACAGTGTCATGGTGTCATGACTTAGCAAATACGTCACGGATGGGGGTTTCTGAAGGGTCTGTTGAGATGTGGGAGGTGAGGGTCACATGTCAAAGTCAGCTTCAAGCTACGTTTTAGTGGCACTGCGTTCCAGCTACACGTCCCAGCAGCCATGCTGACACCTCCTTCTGTTTGAGAGGAAATATGAGCCGTGCTGATCCTTTTACTTTCGTTTAATTCATCCTGTTTGGGTCTGACGTTTCAGTCACAGTAACAAAATGATCACCTGCATTACGTTTTAGGGAGCCATAGTATCCAGAAGTAATTTTACTTAAATTCAGCTGGAGTGAGTTGTTGAAAGTATATCTAAAGCGTGTTATGGTGTTGGGATTTTGACTGAATCTTGTTTAGTCACTGTTGAACTGCAGCGCAGTCACACCGCTCCAATCATCCAATCCTGTCGTGACAAAGTGGCGCCAGTTTCAAACAACCTGGAAACTCTACTGGTCGCTCCAGTTCAGTCTGTTAGAGGAGAGAATCGCTCTGTGAGATCTGTCATCCCTCGTCCTGTGAGCACACGCCATCGTCCTGAGTTTTTACCAACGGTTCCTCGTCATCATGGAGGTCGATTTTTGCTTCATTGCACTGATGTCTTCTGCTTCTTGAAGGAATAAAGTCCAGATATCTGATTGGGTACTCATCTAGATCACTGATCACTGCTCCACTAGTTTTGGTAGCATTAAAACGTTAAACTAGTTAATCAGTGAATGATTATTTATGTCCGACGGTTCGTATAGTTTTTCTCCTGAAACTACTCTAAAGTTATTTTTCTATCATTCAGGCATCTTCTGGGCAAAATGACTTCAAATCCATATCACCATTACTTGAACATTTTATCCTGATTATTAGAAATTACCAATTATTTTGATGTTGTTTGAATTTTTTGCCCTCAGAGAACACTGACAAGGTTTTAGTTGCAAAACTATTCAAGTTGCAACTATTGCACCTGTACAGAAATCTGTGATTTTGAAAAAAAATTGAAGGGAAATATGCACAGATTGACTATTTATAGACATTTACTAAATATTTCAAACAACCAAAATAGTGGACATGGGCAAGATTACCTTATTAGAAGTTCTGAAGGACTGTTTTGATATATGTATATTATTTTATTGATTTCCCAGCTGTACTACAAATCATATCTAAAATAACTTCCTGTATGTAGAAATTTCTAATAAGCTGGTATCAAAAGTAGTATAATCCAGGTACTGATATTGAAACATAATAAAGAGATACTCTGCCCTGCGTATAAAATGTAATAATCCCTTTTGCTGACCTGCTCCATCACGTCCGGGGGGAGGGGGGTTCATACAGAAAAGCCAATGTGAATTTTTCTGGTTTATTATCTGAGCTGTAGATGCAAAGATGCAAAGAAGGAGCCAAAAACCCACTTCATAACCCATCTATGCTACATTAAAACCCAGATCTGTTCCTGTAAGGTGATCATCGCTAGAAAAGTGGCTCTTGTACACCTGTTTCCCAACAGATGCATTGTGGAAAATAATAATAAATCCAAGTGAGCCAAAGTGACGAACTGCGGTTTTACGATAAGTCTATTGAGCAGTTACAGTCAGTCAAGCAACATTTGCCAAGCATTTGACAAAACAAATGAAAAACAAGCAGGCAAAAGAACAGCTAGCCTCCCCGGGGACCCGCCGATTAATCATCCAGAAAAAAACAACACCTGGCCGGGGATGGTGGTCAGCGTCAACAAATCATAAACAAGAGCAACATCAGAGTAACTTCACAGTCAATGATGCCCTGCACTCGAAAATGATAAATATTTATCTACATCACAAAGCAAACCTGAAAGAACCAAAATGGAAGAAGAGAAATTAGTAAATCCACCCAGAAGGAAGAGAAATCAGCCTGAAGGGGGGCGTGTTATTAAAATTAGAATTGAAGTCTTTCTTTGTAACGATACATTTGTGACAGATTAAGACCTCAAGAAACCGTGTGGAGCATGACATGTCGCCTCTGAAATAAAACGCAAAGCTGCGTTTGTGAGTGAAAGAAACTGGATCTGAGTTTTCATTGCAGCTTTATTCTGACCACTCTTCATTACCTTCATGAGTAGCTTTCCATCTCTGTGGTTTTTATGTGCCTTATAAACGTGGTGACAGCTGCAGCCCAGCATCACCCCTCGCTCGCACCTCTACCTCCACCCGGCACAACGATGCTGGAATTTTGTCTTTTTTTTTTCCTTTTTTTAATTGGTTTTGGAATATATCTTACACATTTTACTTTACATTTTATTGACAGACATTTTGACACACAGAGCATATAATTACAACATGAAATGATTCTTGTGGTTTGATAGTACAATCTAATATTGATCTTATTCTAAATAAGACAATATTCTGATTGAGGTGTTTCTTCTAGAATATTATTTAATATCCTGATTTTAAATGTGAAAGTAGCAAATAAGAACTACAACTTTTTAGCTCAGGAGGTTTCCCTGTAGATGTTATATCACAGTCAAAGATTTACTCTAAAAAATGTAATTTCTTGATTATTGTAACTGTAAGACATAATCGGATGAGAGCTCCAAGAAACTGCCTTTAGCAGGAGGGTCCCCCTAAGATCCAGGTTCTGCTCAAGGTTTCTTCCCATGAGGGAGTTTTTTCTTGCCACTGATGG
>JBAMYA010044427.1:0-12484 GCA_037176975.1 Arrhamphus sclerolepis
TCACCATGGTAGGAACCAACATCACCATGGTAGGACCCAACATCACCATGGTAGGACCCAACATCACCATGGTAGGAACCAACATCACCATGGTAGGAACCAACATCAAGTCCAATGCAACCTAACTGTTGCCTTTAATGCACTCATGTTATCCTGCTTTGTTGAAAACAACTTTGAGGCTGACACAAAGGTTGCATCCCAGACTACAGAGAAACACGTATGAACAAGGAGCCCAGCTGAAGTGGTCGTTTGTGTCTCCATGAATGTGATGAAGAATTGAAGCAGGTAAACATTCAGTAATCTGCTGTTGAGGTTGTTGTGTCTCCTCAGCTGTGGGGTCACCAAACTGTGTGTCATCTACAAACAATTCACAGCAGCTCTAAACAACCATGAGCTTAATGCTCGCTGAACAGCAAACAGCGGAGCTATTTGACCAGAAATATATATATTAATATTGGAAAAAGAATTCAGACTGAATCATGATCAGGTGGCGCATCTGGGGACTGCAGGGCTGCACTGTAATACGTCAGATTTCCAGCTTCGCCAGCTCCACTTCTGTGCGCTTCATTATGCCTCATTATAGCTGACACGTCGTTCTGTCTTTGTACATAATTATCTGTCCAGATACTGAGCAGAAATCCTCAGATGACCAGCTCATCCTGATCACTGTTGTAGCATTTTTTCCAAACAGCACTTTAGGCCAAAGAGATACTGAGCTGGTGGGATAACGACTCTTGCCTTCAGCCGCCGGGTCCGAGCCCACAGATGAAAGTGAGACTAAAATCCCCAAGAAAACGACTGAAAATTAAAATGAAAATGCTTTTGGCCCTGACATGCACTCGCCCACTGACACGTCTTAGCATTTAAATGGAGCTAACACAAACAAACGTATTGTTGTGAAACTGTACAGCGGTAGAAAAATATACTAATATTTCTGAATGTGCGTGGGATCAGTTTCTCTCTCTGCATTTCATAAAGCGCCACACTTATAATAGTATTAACCTCTTTCAAATGACTGCTTCTTTGAGTAAAGTTTTGAACAAAATAATAATGATAATAATATTTGTAAACTGAGTACTTACATTAAGTACATTACAAAGAGAAGCATTATTGTTATTATCATTTGACATAAAGTTATGACTTTCTGTCCTACAATCACAAATTTTCCTGTAGAATCACAAATCAATTTTGCATCACTTCTATGTGATATAAAAAGCAAATTTTTGTCTCAGAATCTCAAATTTCAGAAAATTGTGTCTTTTTGACATAAAGATTGCAACTTTATGCCACAAAACTGCAAATTGTTTTATCGTTATGATCACAACTTGTTATGAAGTCACGGTTTTGCTAAATTACAATTTTTTATTTAAAATTGAAACTTATTTTTCATAATATATCCACTGTTGCTGAATCACACGTTTTTGACCTATAACTACGTCTTTATGTCCTAAAATCAGGCTTTTCTGTTGGATCAACAGGAAATCAGGAATTTCGCAAATTTTGTCACAAAAAGCTACATTTGTCATAAACTCCCAACGTTTTGACATCAAGTCATGACTTTTTGTCATAAAATCACAAAATTTACTAAATTGTTACTTTTTGACAAAAAAATTCCAACTTTTTCGTAAAATCGCTGTATAATTTTGTTGCAGAAGTCAAAACCTTATAAAATTACGACTTCTCACAACATTGCAATATTATGACAAAGATTTTCGACTGTTTGTGGTAAAATATTGACTTTCATGAATTTTGGTTTTAAATTTACAAGCTTATGTTTTTTTATTTTAAAAAAAGTCAAATTCATATAATTGCAAATGCTGTGAAATTGCAAAATTTGCTAAAAAGCCAGTTTTTACCAGAAGAACAATTTGGTGAAACGAAACTTTCACAAAAAGAAACTTGTGAACTTTTGTATGTTTTTTCACTGGAACATTTTTTGTTGTAAAACTGATTCAAAATCCCTACTTTTTGAAGACTGATACTTTTGATGCTGAAACAGTATGAACACTTCCTCTACCGACCACTAGAGGCTGCAGTTCCTCTACAGTTCATCTGCCGCATTATCATGTGGATCATAACTTTCGAAGCACCGAATCATCTTCTGCAAGATGACCAGCTGGACCACTTCAACCACCTCCTCAATAATGTAAAGAATCCTATTCAATATATTCCTCTACTGACCACTAGAGGCTGCAATTCCTGTGCCGACCACTAGGGTCTGGTTCTAACAGTCTCCATTGACCTCCATGTTAAAATGTTGAATTTTAGCAGGAATAACCCTACTTGCAGACTGGTTAAAAAAAAAAAACCAAAAAAACATTTTGGTCTCTACGGGGATCCATGACAACTGTACGGGTTACATTTTATGGACCTAATCAGGTAGCATTATGTAAAAAAAACCATAAATTTATGCATAATTTGGAGTGTGTTTTTTGATTGACAGCTTCATTGTAGAGCTAAAATTGTTAGTTATGGGTAAACAATTTGAAAAGGAAGTTAAAAGTGATCAGTTCATCTGATCAGCCAAATAAGGTCTCCAACCCCCAACCTGGATCAGAAGAACGCTGAATTCTTAAACCTGGTGTCTTCCTTTGAGCTCACATAGAGGTCAGACTTTAAATTTTTTTACATTAATCATGCTTAATAAGCTTCTCAAATCTAAAAAAAAAATCCTGGAAGCATTTCACATCATTTCATCATAGTGCTTGAACAGGGAAGTATGGATACCACGCCCAGGAGCAACGAGTCCCAGTTCTCGTTGGTGAAGGACAGGATCTCATGGTCAAAATCAAAGTATTTCCTCTTGCAGCACAGCGAGAGATGGTAGAGCACTAAATGGGCCAAATCCACCCTGAAAATCAAAAAAGGAATGATACAAATTAGATGGAAAACACAAGCAAGTGGAATGTACATTAAAAAAAGAGATTTCTGTGTGACAGTCACCAGGTCATAGGCAGTCTCTGGATCGTCTCTGGTCCCTTCGTACAAACTGAGCACTGGAACTGATAAAACCTGACATTGACCAAAAAGAAAGAAAGAAAAAATAACAGTAGGTACTCAGGAATCAGACTTGGCAGTTAACCACCATACTGCTGTATGCTAACTTGGGCGTCTCAGGTTCACCGTTTTCCTGGTTCAGATCATATCTTACTGGACATTCTTTTAAAGTGTCATGGAAATGAAACACGTCTTTATTTCACCATCTTTCCACAGGGATGCCTCAGGGTTCGGTGCTCGGGCCCCTTCTCTTTGCCGTATGCACCACCTCTCTGGACCTCACCTGTAGGCCGATTTACCTGCACATAATTAGTAATTTACTACACTAATGTAGCTTGACTGTTCCTCTAACTGGAAAAGGACTTGAAGTAAATTTTTCCTTTTA
The DNA here is from genome assembly GCA_037176975.1 of Arrhamphus sclerolepis. NCBI lineage: Eukaryota > Metazoa > Chordata > Actinopteri > Beloniformes > Hemiramphidae > Arrhamphus > Arrhamphus sclerolepis. Next base: position 3,383 of record JBAMYA010044427.1, read on the forward strand.
TAAATAAATAAATAAAAAACCTTCCGACTTGTGTCTTGACTAAAAATGTATTTAATGAAGACTTAGTTTCAGTATAGTAGTTTTAGCTTCAGTGACTTCTATTTATTCCAGTTTCATGCTGCTCAAAGAAATTAAAGTTGTTTAACTGTTGGTTTCAGAAGAGCAATATGATCAGTTATTTAAAAAATTCGAAGAAGGGAACTATTTTCTAGTTAGGTGGTGCAGTTTACTGCTATCATGGGGCCAACTGATCCACAATTTGGCTAATATTTATAAGAAGTTGCCCTCTGTTGTGGAGACATTCTAGTTATTTACATTTGTAGGAAACATCCTGGATTTAAGCTAACTGTACTTCTGACTTCATTTTTCCTGATACTGAGGAACTCATAAGTAAAACATGGCTCATTTTACGTCTCTCTTTAGTATTCCCTATCTCATGCTCACTGAGTGACCTCTTTCCCACTTTGTAGACTTGTATAATATGTGCTTGACTTTTTTTTCATGAGATTAAAGGCTTCTCTCATCAAGGTAACCCATCAAATCAAATCCACATGAGCTGGAGGTAAAACAGGCAGCTGCACGTTTTTTTTATTCCAGCGATAAACATTTTGTTCTGAGTGAACATGTGTGCATCTGTGGTTCTTCTGAAGGTGAACGGTGAGGCAGCGTGATGGTTACTATTCCAGCCGTGAGCTCGACTTCACTCTCCCTCCATCACGTCCATCAGCAGATGTTCTGCCAGTCCTTCCCCGACTGTCAGTCCAAACGTCCTCCCTCCCTCCTCCCTCCCCCTCACACAGCAACGCGGTGTCAGGACGGGCGTAAAAGCCGCTCAGCCAGCACAGATGGTTAAAGACAATAATGACTTAATGGGTGGCTGCGTTTTATTAGGAGCCTCAGATGCAGCTTCTCTTCACATCCACGCAGCCGGGAGAAGTTCCTGCTGCTTTGTTTGAGTACGAGACGAGCTGCCGTCGACGAGGACGTTAATGTGGATGCTAATTATTTAATCTCGAGATAATTAAGGCCGTCCACTGACAAGTGAAGCTGTCATGTAGAAATGTTGATCTCTCTATCTCTGACGTGTCAAACTCGAGGCCCGCGGGCGTTTTTAGACCATCATAAACTTAGCTGCATTGAGATTTCCTCACAAATGTTCCAGTTAAACACATTTTTGTGCTTTTTGGCTTCTAATTTATAGATTTTTTTTCATCTTTTTTTACCAGGTATATTATTTATGATACATGTAAGGTTGTTCATTTCTGAGTGTTCTTAATTTTTTTAAAGCTATTTTTCATTTTCAGACTATTGTAAATAACGTGGACTAAAATACTCACGTTAAAGAGCCTACGCACAAAAACGTGCCAATCAAAAACCATTCAAATCACTATTAATGATCCATGTGATCAATTTTTGATATGTATGATTAGGAATGATGCTGTTTTAAAACAGCAAAAATAAAAATTAAAAATTAAATATTTTTATAACTTGTTTTTGTTTAGTGCACATTTGGAAAAAAATTGAGAATTTAAGAGTTAAAAACTTTGAAAATTCATCAGTTTTTGTAAGTGTGATTAGGACTGATGCTGGTTTAAATACATAAATAAATAAATAATTGTTTAAAAAAAAAAAAAAACATTTTTATAGCTCGTTTTTGTTACATGCACATTTGTCAAAGGGTCTTTAATGAGAGTATTTTATGAAATTTGACATTAGAAAATAAAATGCATATAAATAAATATTGCTGCTGATCTTGCACATATACCAGGCTGTGATAATCAAACCACAAATAATCAGTTTACATTAAATAAGCTGGAAACATGTCAGTTATTGTTGCTTTTAGACATTAAAAATGGAGCTGCATCATTACAAAAACATGACAATTAAGGGTTAAAAATGTTTGAAAATTCATCAGTTTGTGTATGTGTGATTAGGACTGTTGCTGGTTTAAATAAATAAATAAATAATTGTTTTTAAAATAACATTTTTATAGCTTGTTAACTTTTTTGAAGGTGCATTTTAGGGTTCAAATCTACTTTCAGGCTTTTTATCAAAGGATAGCAAACATTGCTTTGAAACTCTCAAAGCTGCCCCTGTCATCTTCAGGTTGCCATGGCAACGCCGGGTAATGTACCTGTCCCCGTACAGCAGCGGTTTGGTCAGACACTGCGTGCAGGCCTCGTGAAACCACTGACCACAACCGCTGCACTGCAGCATCTTCAGGTTCCACCTGCAGGCCAACAACATGGAGACAGAGTTAACCACATTCATCACCAGGTGAGACCCCCAACCCCAACCCGACCTCACTCACTCTCCAGGTCCCGCGCAGTAGCAGTAACACTGCTGCTGATTGGTCAGGTGCTGCGGGTCCCAGTCCAGAGAGGACAGCTGGTACGGGAGGCGGAGCTTCATGTACTGCATCAGCCGGGCGAAGCGTCCCCGCTTGAGGGCCCCGCCTCTCTGCCGAGACAAGAGTAGAACAGAGCTGATTGGTTGCAGCTCCTTGAGTCACTGTCATGTCAGCAGACGGATTTTCATCTTGTTTTATGATTGTAGGTCAGCTGAGAGACAATCTGGACGCTGAGAGACGGACGCTGACGGATGGACAATTAACGAGACATCTCTCGCGTCTACAGAAGTGGAGCACATTGACAGAGTTGCTTTAAAAGTACAAATAGAGGAACTTCTGAAAAAAAACCCAGTTTATTCTTAACTGCTGACTGACAGTACAGTCGTGGAAAAGTTAGGACTCCACTTTTTAAATCTTAATTTTTTCTATCATAGTGGGTCCAAGCATGAAGCAAATCATAAATGCAATCTCTGACATTATTAATTTGGTCAATGCTAAGTACCTTCTTACTGCACCAATGGGATTTAAGATGGTAAAGTGCTGTGAGTCATCAACATCCGTTTAGAGCCTCATGTATCCAAATCAAAACCCAAAATCAGAGAATCAAAATACAAAATCTTTCATCTTTCTCACTTCCACTTTTCTTTTCTTCTATCAGTTCTAAAAACATCTCCATTTTCAAATTGTCTTTTCCAGTTGCTCTTTATCTTTTTGTGGTTTCAATTCTGAAATGAGTGTCAAATCAGTGCCACATCGATCAACAGCAGAGGAGGCGGGATCTAGCAGCTCATTGGCTGCTGAATGACTCAGAGGTTTAAACATCGATGCACCAAACGTCTGCTGACAAGAGCCGCGTTGCCAACTTAGCAGAAATTTGTGATTTGAGTACAAAAAGATGGATTTTACAAAATTAGAATTTTTTTATTTGTAATTTCATTTCAAAAAGTTACAAAAAGTTGTTTTTTTTCCCGAAGGAAATTGTAATTTTAAGTTAAACAGTCCGGGTTTAAAAAGAAGTCTTGATCTTGAACATTTTGCAATTTTACAGAACATTTTTGTTGTTTACAAAAAGAGTCAACATTTTTTAAACTTCTAATTTTACCAAAAAGACTTGATTTTATAGAAAATCCTCAATTTTATGATAAAAGTTGCAATTTTTGTGAAATTTCATATTTTATGACAAAACTTCAGATGATGTGATATTTCTGAATTCATTTTACAACAAACTTTCCTTTTTCACAAAAAGGTTTTTTGTTTTTTTGTTTTTTATTTGCGATTTTATGACAAAGAATCACTTTATTTCATTTATTTATTTAGGTATTGTAGTCCAGGCACTAGCAGGGACTCAGACAACGTAGCTGGTTGGGAAAGAAAAGAAGAATCGCCACTTTAATTATAACAATGGTGACGATGTGGCCATTTAACAGTAACCATGGTGATGATGCAGCCATTTAACGGTAACCATGATGACAATGTGGCCCTTTAACAGTAACCATGAAGATAATGTGGCCCCTTAATGGTAGCCATAGTGATGATGTGGCCCTTTAACGGTAACCATGGTAATGACATGACAACCTATGCACTCTGATCAAAAAAGATTGCCTTAAAAGAGTGGATACTACCTGTTGAACGACTGTAAAAATGTAATATTGAAGTGACTCTTGGGTTTTCATCGCCTGTTTCTTACTACAGCGACATATTTGACAGGATTTCTCAGAACGTGAGACATATTAGCAGCCTGACCTTGGTTGCAACTGCAAAGACACACTGCCGACAAATCCACGAATCGCTGTCGGCTTCCGGGTCCACCGTTGGTGTGTGACACTCTGGATGGTAACCTGTAGAGGTAAAGATGGTTTTAGCGCTCTGACAGCTCGTATTAGAATCATAAATATACTTTTCTTTTAAAACAAAAGACCTTCAGCAGCCTTGTTTACATCACAGAAAAGTGAAGACATGACAGTGAAAATTTGCGACAATTTGGTGTCTCAGTTTTTAAAACTTCCTTCCAACTGCTCTTCAGAATGCTTCATTTCACCCCAGCAGTTTATGGTCCATCCGCTCGGAAATGGCTTTTACTCCACCTGGACAGGTGACCTTCACGGTGCAGGACAATGCGTGTGCAGAGGATGACGCTTTCAGAGATGTGGCGTGCACGTAGACCAGGTTGAGCTGTTTGGAAGTCAATCATGGTTCGATACACAGGTCAGATGAAAGCTTAAATGCACATAAACTGAAAATGGGCTTTCACTGAAGTAGAAAAAACTCAAATATAAACAGACCCCTTGAAATGTTCTACATTCCTCTACAAATACAAATTAAAACACTTCACACAAGTCCTAAAACCTTCACGATACATTCACAAAATTTTGACTTATTGGAGGTCAGGACCTGGAGTTTCTAGATTCACCAACTGCCCTCAAATGATGAAACTAACACCGTCGTGCTTCACAGAAGAGTCTCACATTAGGTTCTTATCCTTAGTTCAGACAGAAAACTTCTCCTTTAAACCATCTCATCAGTCAAAAAAACTTTTCGCCAGCAGTCATCTTGTTCATTTCCATCAAACTGCAAAACTATGAATAAAGATCTTCTGTACAGAAGGTGAAGCATCTTCAAGAACCAAGAAAAAGAAATCCAGAAGAAGCCTTCTGCTCAGGCCTTTGAGGATGATTACCTGAGACACCACACTAACATCTTTGTTGGTTGACCACTGGTAGGGAGCCTTCATTTGGACCATCTGAATCCGTCTGATCGAGGACTTGATGGAGTCCAAAATATTAAATGATGAATTTGAGACCTTTTCCAGCCTGAAGAGCATTGACAACCGAACATTTCAAGGTCTTCCGTCTTCCTTCTTCTACACATTCACAAACAGGAAGCTGAGACTTCCATGGCGCCCACTAACACCAAAGAGTCTCCCATCTGACTTTAATTCCCCCCAGAAAAAAAATTAACTACCAAACTATGTTACTCTAGTCTTGTTGTTTCAATCTAGTCTTTGATGACCATCCATATTTACTTTTCAGTCTGTTTATTAAGATACAATCAGATAATACAGTGATAACATTAGAGGCAGATCAATAACACTCTGCACTGTGTATGCAGATGGGTATAATAAGAATAACGACATACATTTTTTTATCTTTTCTCTTTACAGAGATGCAGGACACTATTGAGGTCTTAATGAAATGATGATGATGTTAACTATTCTAAAAATCAATATCCATCCAAAAGAATATAATCAGTTTGCAGTCAAATTAGTTATCAATTTAAAAATGAATAAATAATACATTAAACATGAGAATGAGAATTCATGAATTTGAATCGTATTCATGCACATTCACCGTGTTGCCGACCCTCGCTGATAACCGCCCAACGTGGCGGCGTTCGTAACGTACACTCGTTGGTCCTGGAATGTACTCGCAGTTTAACAAGGTGTTCACGCCTGTTTGCGTATGTAAACCATTATGTTGTGAATGTTTCTTCCGTGCTTTCATTCTACATCACCAGTGCATGTAATTCCATGGATCTCCACTTGGGGGCAGAATGGAGAACCGGAGTCAAAAATACAACCGTATGAAAGAAGTGAGACAGAAGACATTATTCTTTCATTTTTGTTGTGGTCTCAGTCAGAAACAAAACAAACCCAGCATGATTGGGGGTGTTTGTCTCGACAGTATTTTTCGTAAGTAAGTTTGGTGACTTGTTGTTTCCAACACCACACAGCTAGCAACTGAATATAAAGATCATAACCGCAGAAGAGCTTTGTGACAGTCCACTGGTGGTCATCTGTTGCTCTGACCTACGCTAACACCTCTAGCCTTAAATTGGATACTGTATCTCACATACGCGTAACGTAGTTTTTGGAGAACGTGCACGACGTGCAAAACAAACATAGGATACACATGTCAGCCATGATGCATTGTAAGCGACAAGTATATCCCAGGCCTTCTATGGGCGCTAACAGTACACAAACTTAAACTTGACACTATTCAGAAAAAAATGATTCAATAAGAAAAAGTCAGTATTTATACTGACCTCAGCACAGATTTAAAGCAGCACAGAGGAACTTTTGATGTTTGGATGATGGATGGATAGATGATGGCTGGATGAGTGAATGAATCTATGATGGAAGATGGATGGATGGATAGTTGATGGATGGATGGATGGTGGATGGATGAATGATGGATGGCTGATGGCAGGATGAATGGATAATAGATGCATAAATGGATGGATGGATGAGTGTACGGATAAATGATGGATGGATGGATGGATGGATGGATGGATGGATGGATGGATGGATGAATGGAAGGATGGATGGATGGATGGATGGAAGGATGGATGGATGAGTGTACGGATACATGATGGATGGATGGATGGTTGATGGATAGATGAATGGAAGGATGGATGGATGGATGGATGGATGGATGGATGGATGGATGGATGAGTGTACAGATACATGATGGATGGATGGATGGATGGATGGATGGATGGATGGATGGATGGATGGATGGATAGATGAATGGAAGGATGGATGGATGTGATGGACTGTTTTTCAGCTGTACAGATTTATTCCAGGCATTTTTGGATTTTCCAGACTCGAACAGTAAATCATTTTAAGATTCTTAAATGGAGTACATTAAGTATTATATTCTTTCACAGTACTGATCAGAGACGGTATCTGTGTTTTTAAATGTCTTAATGCATGTCTGGATGGATCTTTAAATGAGACATTTTGGTATCTTGTATGCAGAGACAGCAGCTCATATTCATCCGTCATGAAATGGAGCTCAGTGTTTTTTAAAGAGCACGATTGTTATTTACTTCCTCGTTGTGTCAAATCTTCAAGGTCGCTGCGAGAACCAGTGTTTGACGGTGTATGATGAGGCCTGCTTCCTTACCGTGGCGGCATTTAAGACAATTTATGAGGGGTTCTTTAAGAGGCGGGGTGTCACAAATACAGCAAACTTCTTCCACTCCGGCGGCGACTGAAGCAAACAGAGACGGAGGGCGGTGGGGTAGGGGGTGAGAGAGGAGAGAAAGAGAGAGAGAGAGCAGTCAGCTGCTTTAATTTATGTATATTGATTCACATCGTTGCCACTTCATTGATTTCAGCGTCTCCTGCACCCTTTCAGATTCCACTTCGCTTGACATCCGGATGTTCGGCTTGATGCTAACAAGCGTCCAACTTCCCCTTCGACTGTTTGAGAAGAAGAAGAGCCTCCACATGAAGAGTTGTTAGCCTAATCAATTTATAAACAGCCTCTCATTAACCAATTACAATACACCCCACAGCACAGCGTATCATAACCTGGAAATGGCAAACTCCAATCACGCGGGCCACATCCGGCCCACCACTGTCTTCTCTGGTTCGTGAGTGAGTTTAAAGACGATCCTAAACTTCTAACTTGAAGATTTCTGTGGAAAACGTTTAATTCAGTTCTGACATCAGAAAGTGGGATAACGGAGGTGGAGAGCAGCTGGTTTATGTCAGAAAGTCAGGATTTAGGAAATGATAGAAAAAGATTTTACATCTAAAAGTAGATCATTTTTTGTCAAAACTCCTGATTTTTGCTAAATGAATTCTTTTTTATATGAAGAAATTTGAGATTTAAGGACAAAAAGTTTAAATGATACAAAATTTTCAACTTTACGACAGTTACAATTTGTGAAAAAGTTGATATTTCCCATTTCCCAAATGGAATTTTAAGTTAAAAAGTCAAAATTCTGTAAATTATTTGGCTGTGCAATAAAAAAAGTGAAACTTTTAAAAATTAATGATTACACGAGGAAAAATGGGATTTTAGAACAAAAGCTTCAGTTTTCTGATAAAAGTGACAAATTTTGTGAAATTTGAGATTTCACTTTTTAAAATTTCAATATTTAGTAAATGAAGATTATATAAAGATTTTACAACTAAACTTGATCATTTTTGGCTAGACTCTGATTTTTATAAAATTACCCTTTAACATTAACATTTCATTTTTAATTTTTAAAGATAGTATTGAATTTTTTACAATTTAATACTTTAAAATAAACAATCTAATACTACACTTTTAGGACAAAAAGTTGAAATGATACAAAATTTTCAATTTTAGGTCAAAATTTTACAAAAAGTGGACATTTTCCAACAAAAGAAATGTAATTTTTAGTTTTAAAAAAGTCACATTTTTTGTGACGTTTGTGATTGTACAATAAAAAGTTGGGTGTTGGTAGAAAAAAGTTTCAAACGTATTAAAAGTTTTAATTTAAAAAAGAAAAATTTGCTCTTTTATAAAAATATCAACTTTTTGTGATTTTAATGCCAAAATTTTAATTAATATTTCCTTTTTGTGAAGGAAAGATGTGATATTGAGTATGCCATTTAACAATAAAATTCACTTTTTTACAAGAAAAATTTATGATTTTAGAACAATAGCCTCAATTTTATCATGGAAGTCATGAATTTTATCAGATATCCCACCTGGGTTAGCTGATTGAGAAAATAAAGAATGAACGCCCCTTCAACAGTAACCATGGTGATGATGTGGCTTTTAATGGTAACCATAGTGATGGCGTGGCTCTATAACTTTAACGTGGTACACAATTCACAAATTTTAAACTGGAACTGGAACTGATCAAAGGTTGACTGCAAAAAAGAGGCATCAAATTCACTCTAGAAACTTGTGGGTGACGTCTCCGTCAGTTTGTCCAGTAATTATAGTTGATATTTTATATTGTGTATATGTAAATATATATATATATATATC
>JBAMYA010044428.1:0-12484 GCA_037176975.1 Arrhamphus sclerolepis
AGTATGATTTTACACTTTTGTTAAACATGTTTGGTTGTTTCTGACTGTGTGAGATACATTGAATGCTACAAGCCAAAAGCCGGCATGTGATTGGATGAGGAAGGAAAGGAGGCGGGACAAGTGTTTTTGTGTGTGTGATGTGGTGCTTAAAGGAGATCAGCGACGGAGCCGCAGCTTTTTTCTGGAGAGTCAGGTTAGGTTGAATCATAGGTTGAATTAGGGTATCGTACTGAAATTAGGCCATTTCTTGTTAATTTTCAAAATCACATTGCCTCGCTAAGGTGTACAGTAGGCTAGTCTCTTAATGTCCAAAACTGCATCAGTTTATAACTTTTTCTAACAGAAGCTGAACCAAAACTGCATTTTGGTAAGTCTGACCACATAGCATTCCAGCTCAAACCTGTCTACACCAAAAGGCTCAAGGCGAAACCAGTCACAGTTAGAACTGTTAACACCTGGACCAACAGTACACAGGTTAGCTTGCAGGGCTGCTTGTAGGCCAAAGACTGGAATGTGTTGAAGGAGGCTGCAGATGATGTCCATGCAGTGAGTAACTACATCAGCTGGGGCCGATCCATATGTGCCCTTCCCAGAATTGTGTGTTTTTCTACATCAAAAACCCTGGTTTAACACAAATACAAGAGAGAAACTCAGGATGAGGCGGGAAGCCTTCAAGTCAGGCTGCGAAGATGGCACACTCCCAAAACTAGAAGGCTACTACCTTAACAACAGCACCTGCAGCATGAGGCAGGAAGTCTGGTCAATCATGAACTACAGGAAAACCACAATGACCGTTTACCTCAGAGATGTCACCCGTCTAGACAGCCTTAATAACTTATTTTCTTAGTTTGATAGACTAAATACAGACACCTCCACAAAATAATCCTGCAATCCAGAGGACACTGCCTTTCAGGTGACACACACTCAGGTCCTGAAGGCACTGAAGCAAGTGAACTCCACCCCCACAAAACTGCTGGACCAGACATTGTTCCCCCTAGAGTCCAGGAGGCGTGTGGAGAACAGCTAGCTGGTGTGTACACAGACATATTCAACGTGTCTCTATCCCAGGCACTAGTCCCTCTTATTTTCAAATCATCCACCATTATACCGATCCCTAAAAAAATCCAAACACCCGCTTTCTTTGGTGGCCCCTGGGCGACACTGACCAAGAACCAGTGGAATATCGAATGAGGGTACACTTCCTTGAAGCCATTTCATCCCCCAGCTGTGTGAAATATGCTTTGAGGCATACAGCAGAGGACACTTCCATCCTGAAGTGATAAACACAATAAATCACAACTTTTATGATGACAACTGCATGACGTCTACAGCTTCGGAGGGCAATGCCATCAAGTTGGTGAAGGACTTGACTCTGCTCAATAGTCTTGGAGGATTCAGCCTCCAAAAATGGGTAACAACCAGCTGTTCTGTCTTAATGCCCAGGTGATATCCCAGGTGATATCAGAGATGAAAGATGAAAGAGCTGCATTTGGACACAAATGATCTGCCTGTGGAAAGAGCACTTGGACTGCAATGGCATGTTGAGTCTGATCAGTTCAGCTTTAGAACATCTTTACAACTACACACCAGGAGAGGTATCCTGTTGGTGGTCAGTTCTCTGTATGACCTTATAGGGTTCTTGGCTCCTTTTATAATGCCATTCAAGTCGTTTTTGCAGGAACTTTGCTGACAAAATCTGAAGTGCCTAATTTGCCCTGACACCTATATGGGCTGGCACCCATATGAATACTACTTCAGTTCCAGCTTTACTTAAATTGTTCCCCATCTGCTTTATATCATAATGTCTTGCCTAGACTGACTCAGACTGACCATTTCTGCTACTGTTAAGTGCTGAACTGTGGTCAGACGCTATCCCTGCTTTAGTTGGCTTATCAGTGCTAACCAGATTGGCTGGCATAACATAACACAGTTATGTTATTACTAATTCTTTTTAACTGCTGCTATCTTCAGCTTTGGGATGACGAAGGAGAATGACCTCGTTCTCCACACAGACAAGACATAGTAATCATCATGGACCAATCATGGAAAGAACACTCCCCATCTGCAGCCACTCATCCTCAAAGGGACTGAGTTGGAGAGGGCTAACAGCTACAATCTCCTGAGCCTGAAGGTAACATCAGACATCAGCTGGACAACAAACACTGTCGCCACAGTAAAAAAGGCTCAGCAGCGCCTGTGGTCCATCAGGCTGCTCAGGAAAGCAGGCCTGAGAGGCCCTGGCTCAACCAGGCTTACAGAGAACTAATAGAGATCATCCTCACCACAGGGATCACTGTATGGCAACACCACACAGGCAGAGGAAGACTCTCCAAAGAGTCAGAAAGACTGCGGAGAAGGTTATTGGAAATAAGCTTCCATCCATGGACTCCATCTACACATCGTCATCCCAAGTGTCTGTGTTCTATGCTGATAGACGTCTTGACTGTTTTGTGTTGTTCTTGTTTTGTTTTTTAATCTGACTGAAAAGCTTCACACTTGGATTCCTACATGCTTAGACTGGCTTTGTCCAAATGGAAAATAAAAACTTTGAACCTTAATATGGATAGAAAATCGTTTTTTTTTTTAAACAAAACAAAGGGCCCCACCATCATTTGGGGAGAGCCCAGAAACTAACAATGGTGCTAGTAACACAGTCAGTGGCACAGCACCACCATCAATATGTGCTGGGGAGAACCCTGATTAATAATTTTCCACTGAACCTTCATAGGTGTCATTAACTGCTAAATATACTTCTGAAGTAAAATAAAAACGCCAAGGTTTGCTGGTCTTGAACCACATATGTTGGGGTGACAATCTTTAAGATTTTTAAGATTTAAAAAAAAAAAAAAAAAAAGTAATTATGTCCATCATCACCCACTGGCTCCTTTTCTCATACTTTGTCTTAAAAACAACAAATCTGCAAATTAACTTCACACGAAACACCTTGGGCTGTTTTTATTTTATTTACTATTATTTCTTTGCAAAATACAGTTGTCTTAATTAATGACAGGGATGCTGAACACACTCTGATTAGTCTCTCTTATACTCTAATTATTAAAACGTTAATGAAGCAGAACTGAGAGAAAAGAAGCTCGTTGAAGCTCCTTTCTGAATTGGACCTCTGGTTCTCTCAGGTACTGTATCACGTTACATGCTTTGAAAGTTTAGTGACTGAAAAATAACTGAAATTCATATGGGTGAGGAATCTGAAGATAATTCTCGAGGACACATACCTGTAGTGTTTGTGTTTATTTGTGGTCTCCAGCTGGTTTCCAGCAGTCTGCGCTGGCGGTCCACCTCTTCTTGGATGGTTTTTTCAAACTCTGTGAAGATTTCTGCTGCAGCAGCAGTTAGTCGCTGGTTGATAAAGTCTCTCAGAGTCTGGACTGAAGACATTGTTGCTGAAAGAAAAAAACAAAAACCCTCAAATATACAAACGAGACACAAAAACACGGCCGTAGTCCTGCTGGCGTAACACTGTTAGAGCTCCGATGGTGAACGTGAGTCAGTCTCACTTTCATTTCCTACAGTAAATCAGCGCCAGTACAACTTTTCTTCGTCTTCTTTTGTGTTATATTGGCGGTTGGCAAACAATTGAAGGAAGCATTACCGCCACCCACTGGTACGGAATGTGGACCACATGACAAACCAAACCAAACCAAACCAAACACACACACAAATATATCCAATTATCCAACTTACACTGCTTTAAAAAGTAAAACCCTCTACTTCCCGAATCTTTCTGCAATAAATCAACAATGTCCAATTTCATTTTCATATTACTATGTTTCCTAACCATCTGATTTCTCTGAACCTGGCACTTCCTGTAATGCAAAATAACGTGTTCTATTGTCTCAGCTTCCCCACAATTGCATTTCCCGGTCTGATGTTTCTGTATTAAGAATAATGTGCTATTCAGTCCAGTATGCCCAATTCTGGAATCGTGAAATCATTGTCTCTTCTCTCCTGTTCCTTTAATTTCTTCTAATTTCTCCAATTTTTCTTTGAATTTTATGAAACCACCATCCTTTCCTTTCTTCCTCCCATAACTTTTGCCACCTCTCTTTCAGTTTTTGTTTTATTATACCCTTAATTTCTGTAATGCCAAACTTGACATGAATATCAACCAATACCCCATTAGTGCTCTCCTTGGCCATCCTGTCTGCAGTTTCTTTTCCCTTAACGCTGTGATATTCTGGAACCCATAAGTTTAGTGTAATCCCCATCATGTTGATTCTATGAAGTGTTTGTTGTATTTCACTGAATATATCTGATCTACTATTGTCGTGTATTAAAGAACTCAGACAGGCTTTGAGAGCACAAGGACCCTTCTTTAATGGAATCAGATAAATATATACCCCAACGAAAACAACACATTCCATAACTTGTGTCATATAACATCCTTTTCTGGCCAGACACACTGGAGCCTGAGCGTTGTTAACACATCCTTTTCTGGTCATCTTGTTCTGGTCATCTTGTTCCTAGTCCACTCTAAGATAACAACATTTCCCAGAACACAACTAAGTATCCTGTTCCCCAAAACCACTTCATCACAAGTTCAACTAACGGTCTCAACACTATCTGACTGGTTATGTTGCAAACTGGCCAATGATGAGCTAGAATCTGACCAAATGATTGATTTTAATGGTCTTACCTCTTCAACCCACTAAACAGCTAGAAGTACAGCTAGCATTTCACCTGTATAAACTGATACTCCATCACTAACATATGAAACTGTAATACAACAAATGCTAGCAAATGCAACAAATAAACTCATTACAACTAGCCTTTAGTGCATAGCTCGGCATTCAGAAAAACGAGATGCCTCAGCTTGGATGGGCTGATACCTGCAGTTTTCGGAAAGACTGGATGCTGCAGCAGAAGAATTTGGATGAGAGCAGGACACGTCTCCAGGGTCAGTGGATGGAGGAGAGAGCTTTCCCTCTCTCCGCTAGTTCCACAGATGGGTGGACGGTTTTTAAATGCCTATGAAGGTTTGTTGTTGACCCAGGCCAGACAAATATTTTCAATTTGCAAATTCGCACTCCGCTTTGCAGTCTCGAATGTTGTTGAAATGTAGCTTCCATCCATCCATTATCTATACCCGAAATTCCTGGGTCACAGGCATCTGCTGGAGTCTATCCCAGCTCACTTTGGGCGAAAGGCAGGGGTCCACCCTGGACAGGTTGCCAGTCCATCGCAGTGAAATGTAGCTTCTATTTTGTTTTTCGCTCGTTTTACTTTTTCCCAAAGTCCTCATATTTAAATCTGTCTCCCCTTTCACTCTGTTGCTCTGTGTGTACCTGGCCTGTACCATTACACCTGCTGTATTTGGAGCATCTGCTGCCTTCCTTTTTTCACATAATGGTATGATCCTTGTCTGTCCTCGCATCTGATTAGCCGCATGATGTGCCCATCAAAATAAAGTTTCTAAGCAGAACTGAGCAGGAGCTGCTGTTGCCTAAAGATTCTTCTCTGAGCCGACTTGTTCGCGAATGACACACCACTACAGTCACCCTCTCCTCATCATCAGCAGCACTCTCCTCTTCATCATCTACAATCCCGTCATCATCTAGAAGCCCACACCCCACCAGCACATTCTCAAATTCACAAAATAGTTGTGGGGGATATTCAAGTGGATGAACTGGAAAACTTTGCAGAGAGTCAGTGCTACCTGCTGTATTGTAATGTAACCTCTTCTATATATAGTAGTAAAAAACGAATGAGCAAATATTAATAACCATGCTGACCTGTAGCGGACACAGTAGACGAAGCAGCTCAACTCTGCTCTTCATTCCCAGGCTACTCTGTATTTCAGCTGCAATATATCTGACTTTTGTGGGGGGTTAGAGGTATAAATAATTCTTATGTGTTTCAGTTTAGGATCTTGTTCAATAACCAAAATTTTATCAATTTTATCTGTTGTTAGTCTATCAACTAACATCAGGTGGTGCTAAGACAATAATTTATCGGACAATCATTATTCCATTTGCCTAAAAGTCAACAAAGCAGACTGACGTTAGTATCTGTCAACAGAAAGATGGCAAGCAGAAAACATGAGGAGAAAGGTGGATGGGAAAAGTTAAAACAAAAGAAAGCCAAATCCCTTGAAGAAGATGCTTCAACATGTAGAAAGCTCACAGAGCTTTTTGGCAGCAGTGCAACTGGAAGCAGCAGCAGTAACGTTGATGTCGACTTAGACGACGATGTTGGCCAAAGCACTTTAACGTTATCACTGAGGGAGACTGAGAACCAGGTGGAGATCCAACCTGACCAAACACATGCTGATGATGGTCATGATGAGGGGCAGGCAGGAGGAAGAGGTACCGGTAAGTGACAACGACATAAAACCATAGCATAAAACAGATTTTGCTTCTGGATTTGCAGTGTGATTATGAGAAATATGTGGTTTATTGCAATCAAAACGAACACGTAATTACCAACTATGCCAATTATAAATAGATAGGCAAGCACAAATGGTCACAATTTTATAATCACCTTTGCATAATTCATGCAGATTAGGCTCTTTATGTTAATGAGAACCAAAGATTTGAGGGGAGAGTGTTTTCCATTTTGGCACTATTTATGTTTGTCTTCTCTTTCGTGGTGCAATGTCAGTGTTGTCTCCCCCATTTTTGGTGGGCCTACTTGGGGAGGAAAGTCCAGGGCTGTCTTTTGGTCCCAGTCCGTCCCTGAATAGGCTACACATATTAAGCAAAAGTCATGACTGAGAGGCTTATAGCTTTTATTTAAACATATTTACGTTATAAGTGACAGGGTCAGTCTGTCAGTGTAGCTGTCTATGGTCCTGAAAGTTCAGGCAGTGACATATTATACACAGAGCTTTTCAAAGCCTGTGAACACGGCCAAGTTTATATGTGATGCACAAGTCACAGTAAAAAGGGCTATCTTCATCAGGATTTTGTTCTCTTGTCATGCCAAGGCATTGCATGTGAAACCATCTTTTGCATGTTACACACTGAATCTACATGGCAGCAAATACATAAAATATACAAAGAAAATGTTAACATTAAGAAATTAAAGTTACACAATATTTGATTACTTTTATCCCTGCAATATCACTATAGATTTATTTTTTTTTGACATTTCATCTCACTCAAACAGCAAACAGTTACATGGAGGTTCTCATTGCCACAGAAGGAACAGAAGTCATCTCTATAAACTGAAAAAAAAAACCATTTCAAGTATATAACTGTAAAATTCAGGAAATCTTGAACAAGACATTGATCAAGTAATTTATTATTTTCAATGTTACCAGATCTTTGGAGATCTTTGGATGAGGTCCTACCCCAAGTGGAGGAGTTTAAGTATCTTGGGGTCTTGTTCATGAGTGAGGGAAGGATGGAACGGGAAATTGACAGACGGGTCAGTGTGGCATCTGCAGTGATGCAGACACTGTGACAATCTGTCGTGGTGAAGAAGGAGCTGAGTCAGAAGGCGAAGCTCTCGATTTACCGGTTGCTCTATGTTCCTACCCTCACCTATGGTCACCAGCTGTGGGTGTTGATTGAAAGAACAAGAACGTGAGTACAAGCGGCCGAAATGAGTTTCGTCTGCAGAGTGGTCGGGCTCTGCCTTAGAGATAGGATGAAAAGCTCAGTCATCCAAGAGGGGCTCAGAGTAGAACCGCTGCTCCTCTGAATCGAGAGGAGCCAGATGAGGTGGCTCAGGCATCCTTCAATTCAATTTATTTATATAGCGTCTATTTACAACAAGTCACCTCTAGGCGCTTTAGAAACCCAGAGCTTGATCCCCGAGCACATGGCAACGCCATAAGTGGCAAGAAAAAAACTCCCTCATGGGAAGAAACCTTGAGCAGAACCTGGATCTTAGGGGGACCCTCCTGCTGAAGGCCAGCTGAGTAAGGAGGAAATGAGGAGAATTAGGGCAGTGGGAATGAAGGACAGAGGAGATGTACAATATATAGATTCAAATATATATACAATGTGTTGTATCTGGTATTTAGGTAGGATGCTGACTGGACACCTCCCTGATGAGGTGTTCCGGGCACATCCAACTGGGAGGAGACCCAGCTGGCTTGGGAAAACCTTGGGATTCCCCCCGTTGAACTGGAAGAAGTGGCAGAGGATAGGGAGGTCTGGACCTCCCTTCTTAAGCTGTTGCCCCCACGACCTGACCTTAATAAGTGCTCCCCCCTCCCCCTCTAAATTTCTGATAAGCGGGAGAAGATGAGATGAGATCTTTGGAGAATATCTGCTTCTATGTCTCTTGTCACATTTTAAAGAGCTGATGCAATATCTCTGTGGAAGGTTTGGAAACTCCATCACCTCTATCTTGGCCATCTGTATGGACAGCAAAACAACATATTGCCTATAATCTTACAGCACACAAAACACTTCCATCCATCCATCCATCCATCCACCTACCTTCTTCTGCTTATCCGAGGTTGGGTCGCGGGGGCACCAGTCTAAGCAGGGAAGCCCAGACCTCCCTCTCCCCGGATCCTGTTCCCAGGCCAGCCAAAAGACATAGTCCCAGTTCCAGTGTGTCCTGGGTCTTCACCAGGGTCTTCTCCCACTATTTTATCTGTCATCAAAACATGTTGCATAAAATCACCTGCATGACAAAGATCCCACAGCTGGAATCATCTTTCTGGAAGGTGTGGGTTATCATGCCAGGCATCCACTTGATGTTGATCCAGTCCTCCTTTCCAAACCAGTTCCAGCGGATCTTTAAATACTGTCTAAAGTATGAAATGAAAATCATTTTTGATTAACATATATTCTTAATCTATGACTTTACCAAATGTGTTCAATCCATATATTTCCCACAATTTATTATCACTTATTATTACCCAAATCTGGTGCAAGCCTTTCTGGACTCCTCAACTTAATTTGGCCCTTGCAGAGGATCAACCACAAAAATGTGGTTTGAAAGGGCATGAAGATACTAGTATACTTGATACTTCCTTGTCCTGTGAGTAAAAGCAAGTAACAATCATTTTCAAATAGATACAGTGTCTTCGATGAGAAGTGAGTTCCACAATTTGGGGTCAGAGTGAATGAAATACGGTTTATATGAGCAGTATGAAGCAATAGTGATGATGTTTAATGACTCAAGTTCTCTGTGTGGACTGTAAACATGTTTCTGTTGCTATTTCTCTTTTCTCTGTGTGTCTGACTAGCAGTTAGTAATATTACAGAAACACTGCTGGGTCAATTTTAATCTAACATTGTGGAAGGGTGCCCCATGGAATCAGGAAGAATTCATTGAATTTTGGAGTGATTTAGTATTATATAAAATAAAATAAAAAGAATAAGTACTGGCCTATTGGCCTTGGTAGATGTATGCGTTGTATGAGTGCCCTGTAGTTTTAAATTATTTCACTAAGATTGTCAGGACTATGCACCATGGTGCTCTCCAAGGTGCTGATCCTGTTACTGGGAGCAACCAAGAGCTATTCAGATTTCTTTCTTTCTCTCCCAGCCACAGTAGTGCCAGTGGCACATTCTAGCCAGTACCTTCTTTAGTTGAATTTGTGTTTACACTGTTTTCCTACAAATTACGTACAATTCAAATCCATCCATCCATCCATTAACTCCCGCTTATCCGATGTCGTGTCGTGGGGGCGGGAACACCGGAACACCTCTTGAGGCATCCAGACTGAACATTCTTTTTTTGAGGTGGAAGGTGGTGTTGGAGTCTTATTTTGTTAGATGATTTTGGGACTAGTTAATAGTCATGTCAGTCCTTAACAGCATTTGAGTCGATCCTCAGATAGTGTAGAAATAGTGGTCATAATATTGCCACACATATTTGATCTCAGCTAATTGATGAAAACATTTATAACGAGTTCACACACAAGACATGCTCTGTCTCTGGATTATTGTACCTGTAGTTGAATACAATCTCATATTTATACTAAACAGCTGAACCCCGTATGGTACTTATGTTCTACAACTCATGCAAGATGGCAAAAAAATAGTTTGTTTTTGGTCTCAGTTTTGGTCTTGAGCTGAAATAGTCTTGATCTCAACTTGGTCTGTCTTGGTCTTGGTATTGTCTTGGTCTTGATACTCTCTGGTTTTGGTAGTGTCTTGGTCTCGGTTTGGTGTTCTCAGAATTGGGTCTCTGCTTTTTGCAAATTATGTGGCTCTGCTGGCAACTGGAGTCATTTGCAGCCATGTGTGAAGCAGCTGGGATGAGAATCAGCACCTCCAAATACAAGACCATGGTCTTCAGCCAGAAAACGGTGGAGTGTCCTCTCCAGGTCGGGGATGAGGTCCTGCCCCAAGTGGAGGAGTTCAAGTATCTCGGTTCAAGTATCTTGTTCACGAGTAAGGGAAGGATGGAGTGGGAGGTCGACAGATTGATCGACGTGGCGTCTGCAGTGATGCGGACGCTTCACCGGTCCGTCATGGTGAAGGAGTTGAGCCAGAAGGCAAAGCTCTCGATTTACCGGTCGATCTATGTTCCTACCCTCACCTTTGGTCACCAGCTATAAGTGGTGACTGAATGAACAAACTTGTGAGTGCAAGCGACCAAAATGAGTTTCCTCTGCAGGGTGGCTGGGCTCTCCCTTAGAGATAGGGTAAGAAGCTTGGTCATCCAGGAGGGGCTCAGAGTAGAACCACTGCTCCTCCACATTGAGAGGAGCCAGATGAGGTGGCTCAGGCATCTGGTCAGGATACCTCCTGGATGCAAAGAAGATGGATGGATGGCATAACATAAAGCTTATGCTGTAAAGCGGTTCATTAGTGCATGTTTTACAAGAGTTTTGAAGTGACCTGCTGCCCCACTTTTTGTATGATATGCGCCAATGTGTTAGTTTATCAGGTGGTGATTTTGCCAGGTAGTAGTACAATCAGAGGGGAAGAGTCGAGGTCACAGTTGAGGCCTGTTAAGCACATCATCATGACTTGAAGATAAAAAGTATTTAATCTATATAATATATAAAATGAGTTGTGATCTCAGTGTCATGTATGCATTCTCACATAGTATTACAGTGTGGCTAATTGTAAGTCTGTTTCTAAGGAAACTGGTTCAGCTGAAAAGTGAGAGTGATTACCTTGATGAACAGGGCAGAAGTGAAAATATCCTGGACATTGAAAATAAGATAAACCAGTCAAACCCCAAATACATCCCATATCAATCACAGAAACCCAGAGCATGAACCCTGAGCACATGGAACATCGGGACCATTTGTATATTCAGAATGGAATAAAAACATTCAAAACAGTATTGCTAACTGATGTAAACTAACTGAGATGCCCTTTATCATGTTATCATAGAGGATTTATGTGTCCCTACCGATTATAATGGCAAATCTATGCCCTTGACTAAAAGTAATACAAATGACTGTTCTCAAATTAAATTTAGGTGTGCTATAATTGCTGAATGAAGTATCGGAGTCAGCAGGAGGTGGCCTCTCGCTTTGCATGCAGATGTTCACCGAAGAAACCAAACCACTTTTATTAGATGGCTCTGTATTAGATGGCTTTGTCATATTAATATCAATATACAACCATAACAAAATTAAATATAAATGGACAGCAGAAGATGGAGGGTTGACTTTCAAAAAAGTCTGTCACATCTTATTGATATGTGTTATTGTTATTGATAGTGTGAGTTTATGACTTTGTCAATACATAATTTAGCATTTCCAAAAAAGCAAATAAATAAATAATGTAATTTTGAGTGGTAGCACAGTACCACTGTAGAAAAACAAATCCCAGTTCAAATCTGGACTGGGGCCCTTCTGGGTGGAGTTTTTTTAGTTGTTTTTTTTTAGTATACCATTTCTAGGTGGTTTTTCTGTGGTGTCTCTGGCTTCCTTGCACATTCCAGCACAGAGCATGTCAAATTGATTGGTTTATACTACATTTACTTTAGGACTGAGTGTAAGCATGGATGGTTGATTAACTCATATGTCTCTGTGTGAGACCTTTTCAAACATGCACCCCACCTCCTGCTCAATTATAACTGCTGTAGACTGAACTTCTCCACAGCTGTGAATAGAATAAAACAGTGATAGAAAATTGATGGATGAAAATAATTTTGTCACAGCTACAAACATTCACATCACTACAGTATATTAAAGTAAAGTTATGTAAGCATTTAGGATATATACATAATATAATATAAATTCATATAGACAATATAAAGTCTGTCAAGTCTGAGATAAATTATAAATAAATAAATTCTTAATAACAATGATAAGAAATCATTGTGTTATATACAGTGGAGAGAAAAAGTATTTAGTCAGTCATCAATTGCGCCAGTTCTCCCACTTAAAAAGATGAGAGAGGCCTGTAATTTTCATCATAGGTATACCTCAACTATGACAGACAAAATGAGAAAAAACAATCCAGAAAATCAAATTGTCTGAATTTTAAAGAATTTATTTGCAAATCATGGTGGAAAACAAGTATTTGGTCACCTACAAACAAGCAAGATTTCTGGCTCTCACAGACCTGTAACTTCTTCTGTAAGAGGCTCCTCT